>SMLS01069221.1:0-15538 GCA_004785975.1 Popillia japonica
AGAATATGGTATAAACAAAATCAAATGCATCAAATTCGAATCCATATGTCAACACGACAAGCAACTACAATAATTTTAGGCGCACACAAGCAACACCTACCAGTAGATCACGAGTAGACAATTGGGGTTCCCGAGGAAATCGGGGTAATGCGACGAATCACGGGAGCGTGTACTCTGGTGAAATCCAAACAACACCAAGTACAAATGAAGACGAGCGGTTTTTTGTAGAATAAGAATGTTAAATATGTAGTTCTAAATATGAATTACAAGGTGATGAGAAGCTTACTCTTGAAGCTAGAAATATGTAGATGCAGTATCGACGTCGTATTCCCCAGCACTACAACGTGACCCAAGACTTCGATGTTGATATATTCGTTATTTACAACCCGGTTAAAATGTTGTATTTTGCTATGTACTTACTGGACCCGTTTCTGTAAATTTTCCTATTAAACCAGCACTAATTCCCCACGTTCTGTAAGAGAATAGAATAATTAGTTGTATAGTTTAATTATGATTAATTAAAGTAAATGTAAACCCCCTTCAACCAAATTCCACTAAACAAAGCAAACTAAATTAATACCGTACAAAATAAATGTTCAAAGCTGAAACGAGAAGCAAAAATTATGGAGGAAATGGCATTAAAAATGATAAATCAATGTTCCAAAAACAAGTAGGAGTTACCGTGGGTACAACAAAAATTGCGAAATCTCGAAAGAGCTTGCAAATGACGCACTTTTTGCTTACTAAAAAATAACTTCATGTTAGATGTTCCAATGACACTTAAAATCGTTTGAAAAACCTATTCAAATATTTAGAGTGATGACTGCTGTGCCTCAAGAAATCAAAACTTAGTCACACTCAACATTGAAAGTTATGCATGCCCCTTGATATGAAAAGTTTCGGAATTTTATATATAACGCACAGTAAGGAAATAGTTATTTGGAGTGACTTGTTTCAATTGAAATGCGCGTACATATGTAGAAATATATTTGCATAAATAAAAAAAATGCATTTAATACATACACTATGCCTTGTGTCCTAATAACGTACTTTGTGACATATACATATATTGTAACACACTGAATACTTTATGAAATCTGTGCTCTTATGTTATATATCACTGCGAGTTTGCCTTATAGAAATTGAGAAGTAGTGTGTACAGAAAATCAATGGAGAAAAGTCTATTACATACAAGCTTTCGATAACAATATCAAATACAGCGGCGACGTATAAGATCTCTAAAATCAAGAATCGAATAGCATAGATAAAGTATCTAGACAAGACAGGTATCGTCAATAGTTCCATTCGCTTGCTACACAAACAATGCGTGAAATTGACAATTGGTGAACTAGATACAAATCGAGTTTATGCAACTACTCAAAGACATCAATACCTACTATGCATTTCATGAAAGCTAAGCATCAGAGCAATGAATGCATATATAAGAGATTTGATCTAGGACTGAATAAGTCGGAACCACGTGATACGCCGATAACGCTAGATTAAATCGCTGGATGATAACTGTATGATTGACAAAATTGTAAAAAAAGTCATGAAGTTCTTCGATTACAACTTACCATTGCGAGTTAAATCCCATTGAAATGGTGTAGGCATAAGTTAAAAACTATGTAAATATAAATAATAGCACATTTAAGATAAAAGAAAAAAACTAATTGTAAAGGCATATAACACTGTAACAGTTGTTAACTAACAAAGCTACATAAAATAAGTAAAAAATATTAAAAAAAAATAATATTGATAACCAACTTTAGAACATAAAAACTTTACAAACTTTCGTTGAATTGATTGCATATCTTTGACACCACACCACATATGCATAATTAGCAATACTTCTTACAAACGAATAGTATAACGCCTTCAAACAAGCAACACTTCTGCAGTGGGAAGCTGAACGCATTATAAAACCTAGTGCTTTCAGACAACTCTGAGAGTTAAACTCTCAATATGATCAGTAAAAATTATTGTATTGTCTGTCATAACTCCTACATCTTTCACAGTATTAACTACACTTAATTTGATATTGAAAAATTATTTTACGTTTATTACGAGTAAATTGTATGCACGAACACTTAGTAAAATTCAAAACAAGTTTGTTAATCTGGCAGTATACAGAGAATTTATGGAGATCGTCTTGCAATTTAACACAGTCGTTCAAAGAAGATACTGCCACGTAAATTTTAAGATCATCTGCATATTCCAAGAACTCCGTATTATCGAAGCAACAACCAATGTCATTTATATATATATTGAAAAGCAGTGGCCCCAAATGCAATCCCTGCGGCACACCAGAAGTTACCGAAATTAATTGAGATCTGTACCCATTAACTCTAACCATTTGTCATAGGTTGCAAATGTATGACTTCAACCACAACAACAAGTCTGCACAAATACCTAAAGCCTCGAGTTTAACCACCAGATATTATGAGCTATTTTATCAAAGGCTTTACTGTAATCAGTATAAATGGCGGTAACCTGACGTCATCATTCATTATTATATAGCTATTTGTATGATTGCAGCTATTTGCGCAAATGTTATTGGTTAAGGATTATACATATATACAGCGTTAGTAAAAAGTCCCGGAATGGTCGAATAACTTTGTTATTTGAAAATTATGATTTCTGAAATTTGGTATGGGGCTATAGTTAATATAAATGCATTTTATGCAATACAGTTTATATTTTTTTCACTTTCGGTTTAATCGGCAATACGTCCAACTTTTTTTTTTTAAACGGAACGCCCAGATTTTTTTAACACTTTTGAATGCAAAATAAAAAACTACGTTCAGGAAGTATTAAGATGTTTATTTTTATTCACAAGAAAACAGTTAAAAAATTAAAAAAGTGTCCTAATACAGAAAAATCAAGATACCTGTCTATTCAGGTTGCGATTACAATAATTGTTCAAAATGCTCTCCATTTACAATTTGACAAAAATGTAAACGATCAGTAAAATTTCTTATTGAATTCATTGGCTTCTTGAACTATTCTCTCTTCCAATTGTTCAAGATTATGGGGACGATTTTTATACACTTGACATTTCAAGTGGCCCCAAAAGAAAAAATCTAATGGCGAGAGATCTGGCGAACGTGCTGGCCATTCGATTGCTTCTCTACGTCCGATCCAACGTTCCGGAAAAATTTCATTCAAATAATCGCGGACATTATGGGCAAAATGGGGGGGAGCTCCATCTTGTTGAAACCAAAAATGTGCATTAGGGTGATCACCTATGTTAGCATTTGGAAAGAGGGCCGCAAGTGCTGGAACAACCTAATTTCGCAATAAATTTAAGTAGACGTTGCCAGTTAAATTTCCTCTTATAAAAAATGGTCCTATGATGTTTCCAGCAAGACCAGCCCAGACATTCACCTTTTGAGGACGCTGTGTATGGACTTCTTCAATCCAATGCGGATTTTCAATTGACCAGTAGCGACAATTATGTCTGTTCACAGTGCCGTTGAGACAAAACGTTGCTTCATCTAAAAAAATGATGTGATCTAAAACATTAGGCTGCTGCTCGATCAATTCCGTCATTGTTTCGCAAAAATGTAGTCTACGATCTGGATCATCTTCAGTTAACTCATGGACGGGATACATTTTATAGGCTTTCATTCTTGCTGATTTAAGAATCTTATGAGCAGATTTTTAAGAGATCTCATGAATTTGACCTAATTCTGTTGTGGATGATGATTTTCTTCCACTTTAAGTAACACATTCAAACTAGTTTCTTCATCTGTTGCTGTTAATGGACGTCCCCTTCTAGGTAAATCCTTCACCTGACGAAAGACTTCAAACTTTTACTTTTACTAATGTGACGATCCGGATAAACAGTATTAAACAAAATACGAACCTCTTCAAAAGAACGTTGACGATCATCGTACCCACGCATCATTAATATCTCAATTCGTTCTGATTCAGTAAGTTTTACTGCCATTTTAAAATGTGTCAATGTCTAAAATAAGTAAATTGATAGCGATGCAAAAGTTAAAACGCTTTTAAAATTGTCAAATGTGACGGCAAAAAGAATGCAAACACTAAACAACAACTTTTTTCAAAAGTACCTTGTTTTTTCTGTATTAGGACACTTTTTTAATTTTTTAACTGTTTTCTTGTGAATAAAAATAAACATCTTAATACTTCCTGAACGTAGTTTTTTATTTTGCATTCAAAAATGTTAAAAAAATCTGGGCGTTCCGTTTAAAAAAAAAAGTTGGACGTATTGCGGATTAAACCGGAAGTGAAAAAAATATAAACTGTATTGCATAAAATGCATTTATATTAACTATACCCCCATACCAAATTTCAGAAATCATAATTTTCAAATAACAAAGTTATTCGACCGCTCCGGGACTTTTTACTAACGCTGTATATAGTATATAGGTATACTATACTATCATTTTCTAATTGAATAAAGTATTACACTACCATAAATAAGCATTTCAAAATATAAATAACATTAATAATGAATAAAAAGAAAATATGCGCCTTTTCACTAATTTGTAAATAAATAATTGTAGTAAGTATTGTTTCCTATTTTTACAAGTTTTAATGGAATTTCGTAAACAACTATTTTGACATTTTTCCAATGTCAAGTTTTCGATTGCACACAATTGGTTACCCAATAAGTTGAGACTGATTGTAGGTAAAAGCCGGGTAATAGAATTGTCTAATGTAAATGGTTACAAGGGTTTTGATGTAGCTGTTGTAGGCTATAGTATTTAACTCAATATTTTCGGAACACTGAACTTACAATTATTACTTTTTTACAAAATGTTAAAGAGTGAGTCAAAAAGAAATATTTTGCATCTTGTATAATAGATGATATTACATGTAAAATAGTTTGAACATTTTTTTCTGTAATTTAAACAAAGTGTTTGTAGAATTACCTGCATTCTTTTATATACACAGGCATAAGACGTTACAGTAAAACCGAAGACATTTTAATAAAAACCCTTCAATGCAACCTAGTAACGATCAGTGTAATATAACAATAACTAAAACTATCAGAAGATTAAAACTGGTAAATGGAACATTTACCAGTCAGGTATCTCAGGAAAAAATTAATCGGTAAAAACTTGAAACGGTACAGAAGCAGAGCCATCATTTAAATTACCTACATTACGGTTTTTCTAAAGCATAATGAATTTGATCTATAGAAGGCTCTGGTATCTGTGTAAACTGAAGATAAAAAATATTTATGTGAATGCCAGATAATTAATTTCGCAAATAAATGTTGTATATACTTTTCTAACCTTTGTATACTTATCTATTTTCTAGATATTTTTCCACGTTTACGTCAATTAAAATACTATTACTTCCATTAATCAATTGATCTTTAATTGAATTAATAGTATTTGAATTGACCTAAAAATGGAAAAATATCAGGAAAATAGATTGTATAAAATTTAAGCTTAATCTTAAATTATTGTACCTGATCGCAAACAACCGACATGTTTTTCAAGAAACCAATTTACATCTGTTAAAACTGGGAGGTTAGACTTCAGTGCGCGGAACCTGCTATTAACCCTATATTCTTTCAAAATTCTATCAATGTACTCAATTATAGAGAATCAATTACTAATGAATTCTTCCGGGTTTCATCGTGAAAAGAGATAACTACAGAACCACGGAGAGGGATGGCGTGTTTACAATACGTAGCACGAGTCATCAAAAAAGTAGGTAGAATTTTGAAGAAGCACAAGAAATACGCTTCAGAACTGCAACGTCAGTACAACAGCACCTACGGGCGGCCAAGGGGGGCTGCTAAGGTACGCTCAGAATCTATCTACAAAATAACATGCCTATGCGGCTAATGCTACGTCGGACAAACTAGCCACTATAGAGGGGGACGCAAGATTAAAACGAATCGAGTCATCAGCAGTGGCAGAACAGTTGCTTGACACCGGATACAAAATAGACTTCAACAACTTAAAAGTGATAGCTACCACCAATAACTACAAAAAAAACTCACCAGCGAAGCAATGGAGATAGAGAAGAAGAAAAGCAAGAAAGAAGAAGGGTATCACCTTGACATCACATGGAAGAGCCTACTACGAAAACCCGTCACGGTCAATGCAGCAGACACTTTACGGTTGGGTGCACTAAGGGCGTATATAAGAAGAATGCCGCACCATGGAAAAAAATGTTTGACCCTCGACGACACCCAGATGAACTAATTAGTAAGAGTCACATATACCGACCGTGGAGGCCTGTGCAGTGTTATCGAGAATTAGCTGGCTTATTTCGACAAGTTTGCACCTTAAATGCAGTCTACCTTTTCGATACCCCTACTCTCATTACATTTATTTATGACTAATTGTAAGCTAACTGTGCAATTTAATAATAATGTAAAGCTAAATGTCGCACTGTCTACTCAAAAATACACTACTTAAATATCATTATATTCTTGTTGCAATATTAATATCTTAAACTGTTTTACGCACACATACTTACTTACTACATGCTCCTCTTTTTTTTTCTTTTTGTGCTTTTATTCGCCCTTTTAACAAACCATCTCTGCGTCAACTCAAGATCTTTGAGAGCACATCTTCAAAGTGGTTGTGCTTTTTAACTTAAGGCGATATATGTCGTCTAACCGGATGCACATATTGTAAATGTAAACCGAGCATCCCTTCGCGCTAGTCTCGAAAAAAAGATGCGGAAACGAGAACACGTAGCGAAATGTGTAACTATCCGAAACCGCTCCGCGTTTCCTTTCTTCCCCTTTGTCTTCGTTCTTTTAACTTGTCACATAGAATATCATCATGATTCGCTTCTATTTTCCCTTGTTTATTTAATAATGTTATATCGCAATATCGCGCTTATGTATACACACTTAAGCTTGATGTATTGTATAACGATACACTCGAGGCTAGTGGCATACGACTTTTGGCTTGTATGTACTCTTCTAAGATACCTATACCTATGTAAGTACAGAAAATAGTACCTAAAAAATATCAAGCTCAAAATGTAGTGTGATATTCATACATATTTACTTTCTCAATATGCATACTGTACAAATGATTTGCTCGGAACTTTCTGGTAAACCACGTTTGCAAGTTGAATTGCACGGATAATAGATCTTTCAACCCACGTATACCGCAGTTGCAAATATTGACAACATAATGAGAAAAGGATAATTACTATACGTTGATTATCACTTTCACAGCAACTTCCCTGATGAAGAAATTATATGGAAGTTTACATCGTTTCCAGGAAAGTATTGCTTCATATATTAAATCGTTGTTTTTTAGATAACAAAAAAGTATTATTATATCTCGAAGCAAATTTCCTGGTTTCAATTGTCAAAAGCAATGATATACAGGGTATCTACTGAATAGTCTATGAAAATAAAAGAGGTTAAAGCTAATGGCATGGACCTAAATTCGAAAAAATGAATACTTTATATCAACGCAGTAACGAGAAAATAATCCAATCTCAGTCCGGCCCTGTTGTTCGAGTGCAATGCATAAATGGATAGGCAACACAGGCAGAACGTGGAGTCATTCACAGGAATACGTTGTCTTATGTGTACATTATGGCAAGTTATACGAATACTGAGTACATGGACATAATTTTAATCTACGGAGAAACAGGATAAAATCTTTTATTGCCCCCGTATTATGTACAGAAAATCCAATGTCTATCAGACAATAATTTTCCTCGACGGGTTACCTGTTGTGAATGGTTTTGTCAAACAGAAACTCGTCTTCCACTACTGCTTTACAAAAAATGATATCCACCAGAGTTCATCCCAACATGGGACATCAATAAATGTCTGGGTCGGAATATTGTCGATCATTTATTTGGGCCGCATGTACTTCCCGAGAAATTAAATGCGGTGGGTCATTTAAATTGTCTGGAAAATATGTTACCCGATTACTTAGATTACGTAAAGTCATGGAGAGATAGAATGTCCGGGTGTACGGAGTGCAAGCTGCGCTCCTGATACAATTCGCTTGACGGCACAATCGATATTGTATCAGGAGCGCAACATGCACTCCGTATACTGGAACATTCTATCTGTCCATGATAGTACCACTATATGTACGACGGCAAATGTAGTTTATTGACAATAGGGCACCTCCACATGTTGTCCCACTTGTATGGGAATATTTAAACCAGGCATTTGCACATTGGATAGGCCGAGAAAGAACGATTCTGTTTATGATCGTCGATAGGAAATTTTAGACGTCGAGACTCTTCGAGACTGTGTTGTCACAGCGGCCCAGCTTATGATGGCAAGTTTTGTCGTCGCACAGAAGCGTGCATCCGGAGCTCGTGGTAGTAATTACTACTCTAAGTTTTTGTCCTGTTTCTCATCAAACAGTCTTCCTCAAGACTACCACGAATTATTTGAAAAGAAAAAACTATTAACTATGAACGCGATCTCGAATAGTAAATTATTAATTACCAGATCATTAGGTAATGATATGTAGCTATACTTTAATATTGAAAGTTTCTGTAATGAACAAACAAAAACACCTGATTCCTACGAAAAAAAAAAACAGGTCGAAATGAATAAAATCTGTAGTAAATGTGTGACTTTGTTATAAATAGAATATTTGTGAAAAGACGATATATGCAATTCATAGAGCAGCAAAGCTGCTTCGTAACTAAATGCATTCATAGAGTACAATAAGCATTTATTTGAAAAGAAGTGCGGCTGTACAACGTTAGGAACAAACAAGGAGGATGTAAGAATTGTTGGGTATAGCAACCGGTCAAACAGAAATAAATCGACTTTTTAACCGCTTAGCTTTCGAAATTATTTTATTTCTTCATCAGATTGACAAATGTCGATAAAATTGAGAGGTTCAAAAATGTTAAACAGTCAGAAAACCCACCTAATGAGACATCAGAACACTACACATTAAAAACCTTGCAAAAGGCAGTAATTAACAATACAGATTAAAAACATCAAGCCATTATCGTTGTGAATAGAATTAGTGAGACGAGCAATCATACCACGAGTCGTCATCCTCAATTGACGACTCGTCGAACCTCTCAATTTTATCGGCATTTGTCACTCTGATAAAGAAATAAAATAATTTCGATAGCTTAGCGACAAAAAAGTCGATTTATTTCTATTTGACCGGCTGCTATACCCAACAATTCGTACATCCTCCGTGTTTGTTCTTAATAAACATTTATTTACATATCATTCAACTTAATAAAAAATATCTCTTTCTGTCAATTAGAAATTTTTGGAGTGTTCCTTTTTTTCTTGTACACACGTGTCAGGCCAGGATTCAACAAAATTTATTCAACAAAATTTGGTAATTATTAAAGGAAGAATTATTTTAATATATGGTCATATTTTTTTCTGTACGTCTTACTTATAAGAGGAACACCAGGGTTGCCCGACACGGATCCTGATAAGTGTCAACTCATAGAGTTGTTATAGAGGGATATCCCCTGACTACCCAGGTACGAGCTGTTATCCTAACGCGCTCTAGATTTTGAGAAAAATAAACATTGTGTTTCGCGTTCTCTATATACCATTAATGTTAGTATCCGTAGAAGTAAGCAAGCTTAGCACAGTGGACAGAATGTACGCCTACGACCCTGCTGGCTCGCGTTCGATTTCTGCTATTGTTTTTTTTTTCTTTAATTTTATTCCGCACAATATTAACAATTAGATTTCATGCAAATTATAATTTTTTGGCGTGAGAGGCCCATTTTATAAACGGCAAAGCCTTACAAGCGCAGCACGCATAAATAACACGAGGATGCAAATTTCGTTAATATTCAAAAAAGGTTCTTTTCTCTACTAATAATTTTGACGCAAGAAACGCGTATTTAATTATTGGCACGAAGGCAAGAGAGGAAAATATCATTTATAACTAATTTGCATTAAATATACAAAACTGTTAATATTGTGCACATCAAATAAAAAAAAATACTGGCAAGAATCGAACGCAAGTCAGCAGGATACAAAGCATATATATATATGTACTTATGTAGTTCACTGCGGTACGAACGCTTATTTGTACGGAGGCTAACATTAACGGTACATACAGAACGCGCCGGTTTTGCTACAATGCGTCAAATCACTGACTAATGGTTTGGAGAAAAAAGTAGACCTGTTACTATACGTACACTATCTTGCCGTATACCGTCCACGATTAGTGCGTCCTCTGACTGTGGACCACTATCGTCAACAATTGAACTGGGGCAGAGAACGCAATATTGGGCAAACTGGGTGAAACACTTCTAATGTCACTGTGAGTATGTATTCTGACCAGCGATCACTAACGGTTAATAAATATCTCTCACAGTTTACCAAAATATCGAAGAATCTTGAGAAGCGCAATTCCTAATCGATATTTTGATAAGTGGATTAAATACCCTCGTTTCTATATCATACGAAATTCAGACATAGAAAAGCTATTTCTTACCTTTGATTTCTGTGAGGCTGATATTCATTGCTCCTATTATTACAATAGATTAACTAATGGCATTATCATCCCGTATATACCGCAACATAGTATTGGTATTATTCATAAAAAACTAAAGTGCTGTAGCTAAAGGTAACATACCTACTCTCCATTAAGTGAATAGCAAAACACATTCGACATTTTAACAGAAATTGCCGAAACTTTCGAACAGTCTCTCATCTTCCTTGGTGTTGGTTTTCCATCGCTTTAATATCTTGCTGAAATCTTTCACCTTGTTCTTCACTTGTGTCCTAAATTTTCAAGAAAACAATCCAAGTGGCTGTGTAGGTAGTGGACTTTGATGTTCATATTACATCCAAGAGATTGAAAATTATCCAGCATACGGTTTGCTAGCTCAACATAGTTTTCGCTTTTTTTATTTCCCAGAAAATTTTTCATTATATCAACCTATGACGACTAAGCTATTTTTCGATCACATTCATTGATTCGATAAAAGTCAAATCTTTCGTAAGTAGTCTTATTTGCCGTCCATCAATTATTCCAGTTTTAAATTTTTCCGTACTTATCCGGGACAGCTTTCTTCCCATGTAGGCGAAGCATGGTCCATTAGCATCAAGAGCCTTAACAAATTGCTTCATTAGACCTAGCCTTATATGCAGGGGCGGTAAGTTGATTTTCTCCCGTTCAACTAAAAACTCGGCTATAATATTTTGCCAACAACCAAGTTTTCTCTCTTAGATCACTCTCAGTTTATCCAGTGGTTTTTTCGGTCACTGCTATCCCAGACACACAAGAGAATATTTAACCAGGATATTTTGTGTAGCCACTTTGCTGCAGTAGAAGAGAGTTTACCATTTTTAAGTCTACACAAACCACCCAGCGATGTTGTTGGTATTCTTTCTTCTGTAAGACCAACGCTATTGTATCTAATTCTTCTTTCATTACAGTTGAATGAGCAATCGGTACTTTCTTATTATTCACTCTTGAAACCAGATAAGTTTAAATCTCGAACGAGGTCGCTTAGTTCCTCTAGATTAAATAGTTGTGTCATCAATAGAGTCAAAAATATGTTGAAAAAGGTAACTTTCATCCTTGCATATATTAGATAACCTATGAAATACTGGAATTGCTATTTCGTCTAAAAGTGGGGCAAGCGTACAGCTGAAGGCATATCAGGATATGACCACTTTTGGCGAGTGTGTCGATTGATTGCTGAAATATTGACCAAGCAAAAGTAACAGTCATCAATCTAGTTTCTGGGTTCTCCCCATACCATTGCCACTATATAATACTTTTTCTTTGTCCCATGGTCCACTACCGTAAGTGAAAACATGCCTTATGTCATGTTTTACACGCAATATGCGGTGCCCATATTTTATCTTAATCACCAAGACGAACACCAAAATATCCCAACATATGGGCATTTCACAAAGTGAGTAACGTATACTCTCCACAAACGCAACAAAACACGCACAAACAGGATAATTAACACAACTTCTGCGACTTGAATCATTCAACCTTGCACATTAAACTTAACAATATACTAAGAAAAGATTTGACACTTTCTTTGTTCATTAATGTGTATTCCATCTAGCGGATACTTTTTGAACTAATTTTACCTACTGGGCCTGGATACCAACAGTTAGCAGCACTAATATTGAAAGTACATATATTAAAGAAGTATAGAGATTACGTTATTTTTCCGGTTTTGCTATTAGGTGAAGGCTGAATGGGATTATCAGAATGAAGGACCTCATTTTGAAAGTTTTAAATTGCTTTCTATGGTGTGGTATTTGCTTACAAAATAGTAATATACGTAACATTTATTGATAGTTTGCTGTATAAATAAGGCATAATACAGAGGTAGATTACAGAGAAGATTAGTTAGAAGTAGTTTCTTTGTGAATTTATTTTACGTTGAGTAATTTATTCCTCAATATACCAAATATTAAAACAACTAATTACAAGATGTGCCATATCTATGTATAAGAGGAGAGCGGATACATAAAAACGGATTTCATATTTGAATTCAGTACCACAAGTATAGCAAAAATCAGCTCAAAGACTCCTTGTACCAAAACATTTTTTTCAGTAGGGTTGTGTAATAGGCGCTCACCACTTCTCGACGTTACCTACTTCTAAGTATAATATCTCCGGCAAGTGCAATACATGGAACCTCATGCCCTCTAGTTGCTAAAGTTCGGAAGAAGTACACCCCGAGAGTAGTAGTATGTATACAATAACAGATCTCTACCACTGATACTGATCTATAAGTTTTATTGTAGTCGTTGACAGGATCACAGAATATCAAACAAGCAGAATTTGCACTCCTTGTCGGCACTTTTGATCTTTTTAAGACAGATTCAGTGACCTTCAGGCTATTCATACTATTTTGTGTGGAAGAAACGCAGGGTCGGATTGAGGAAAAATTATATACGTTGACTGTAATGTAACTGTAACTGTGTATTGACTGAAAATTAGATGCCCTTAATAAGTATAGATAATATTAAGCTGTTTCAAAATAGCAACTGCGTAAAATAAATCAAACTCATTTTATATTATTAGAATTAGAATTAATTAGAATATTTTTTAATATTAGCAATAGGGAAAAAACCACAAACGCTAAAGTCAATAACACCTGAAAGCCAGTAAACAATTAACAACGCTCGAATAACTACCATGAAGTATTTTTCTTCCATAGAAGATGGCGAATTACGCCGCGCACTAAAGATGCGCGTACTTTCCCGGCAAGGGGAGTGCAAATTCTGGTTGTTTGATATTCTGTGACAGGGTGATTCCAGCAGTATATGTACCGTGAGCGCCTAGTATAAGATTTTTTTGTGTTTGATATTTTGGCATCTGTCAATGTTAAATTAACGTTGAATGATTGCATTTTGTAATTTTTGTCAAAACTCTTTCAAGTAGAAGGTTTACTATGAAAGTTGTCCTAATATACTCGTTAAATGTTATATGAATTTCGGGTAGTCCTCTCAGAATTCAGTTAGTTTTAATTTCTTTGACTAGTTTTGTTATACGCTAGTATACATTGAAAGTAGAAGCCTCTTACAGTAACAGCTTGTGAGACTTGAACTTTGAATAACCTACCTTTCAAAGTTTAACTCTCTTGTAACGTTAGTCTGAACAAGAAACATTGTTACACAGAAAAACCCTTTTCTCGACGGACCGACGGTGTACAGTTTATAGATTTTAAGTTATTTAAGTTTCGAGTTAGCGTTATATCACCTTGATAATACCAGCTCTTATATTGAAACATATCGACTTTATTTTTGGTGTATTGTATTTTATGAGTGCTAACTTTACTTCTAACTAAAAACGCTTCTAGCCAGTCTACATACATATGTACAACATACATACCTACATATTTTCAACTATAAGCATAATAATGCATTTTAAAATTTGGTAGCTATCATTTTTTTCTTCTTTAAATCTTCATTTTTTTCTGGTTTCTTGGTAATATTTACACTAATTAACTATTGCTAAAACATTTCCAAAGTATTTAGAATATTATGGGTTCACAGTATTTCTTTCCAAACTACTTCTCAATTAACGTTAAAACTCAAAATCAATATTTAAAGCTTTCATAAGAGAATGGTTAGCCACACAAATTAAACTTTTATAAACAGATAATCTCGTGTAAATACGTAAAATTACACAGTTTGTTTGGATAACCGGGCCTAGCGATACATACAGGGTGTCAAATAAATACTGCCGGAAAAAATAAACAATATAAAACTAATAGCACAAACTAAATCCACAAAAATTATGATCATATATTAAAATGGTTTTCGCTTTAATTATTACGAAATTTTCTTAAATCCTGCCCTGAATGTGTATACAGCGATCAAGTTGAATGATCTGTAAATAAACGCGCCAATAAATGTTCTCTGTGAATGAATTTGTTTACGTAGCAGTTTTGCTGCGCTATCAATTGTACATATGGACTTTCTCACAAATATTCTATTTATAACAAGGCAACATATCCACTATTGATTCTTTCATTTCTATAGATCGTCTCAACAACGGTATGCAGTATGGGATGTAATAGTAACTACGTCTCTCTTACTATCCTTAGTGATTTGTCATTACCGCTAACCTTCCTTACGGTTGCTATGTTGCAACGTATTTACTATTTACATATGCCGATGTCGACAACAGTATGGATTTAAAATCCATACTATTAGGCGTGAATTGCTGTCAATCGTCAGTTTCACCATATTTTTAGTTTTCAAGAATTAAATAAAATTTTGGGTTGCTTGGAGCATGTAATATACATGTAATATAAAATAGGAGCAACAAACTGGATGGCATACACATGATCAGGCCACGCAAGCACATATGCACATATGAATATAACTGCATAGTTCTTGTATACATAATATGGCACCTACATATATTAAATACAATTCTTGCTGCTGTCTATGCGGATGCTGATCTGCCTGACTTTAGTCGAGCAACTTTACATATAGACTGTTAGATGATAGGGGCTTCGAATTTAAAAAAGTAAAATGGAAAAGCATATTCATAGAACGATATGACATTATTCGGTGGAGGCATAAATACTCACACGAGGTCAAGAAATTTGGAAAGAAGTTACACTCTACTTCTGACTGTTGACATGTAAACAATAATGAAAAGGAAATGTGGATAAAAGATAATTTGCAACACAACATTGAAAAATTTATTATTCGTCCAAAAAATTCATCATCGGAAGATCAAACCGATTCCTCGACTGATTAGATAATTTGACAAAACACCTGTGAGTGAAATTGATATTCTTTTCCTAAAAATTATTGTATCATATAAGTATGTATGTATTTGTATAGTTTCAGCTATTTTTGCAACTGTTATTGGTTAAGGATTATATCGGTTTTTAATTTAATAAATTGTATTATAGCCCCATAAATAAAAAAGTAAAAATTAATAAAATTATGCGTTTTTTCACTGATTCTTAAATAAATAATTATATGTACGTGCAAAATGTATTCGATTGCAAACATGCGTGGATAAATATCTGGTGTGTAATTTTTATATTTTAGAATATGAGTCGATTTTTTACTAAGAACTCCGCTTCTGCTCAATTATCGAAACAAACAGCTATA
>SMLS01069222.1:0-19358 GCA_004785975.1 Popillia japonica
TATGCACGTTGAATTTGAAATTTCGTTGTTGGATTTAAATTTTTTTGTTTTTAAAAAAGAACATTAGTAAGTGATATACGTATGTACAGACACGGCAACGTCAAAATATTCAACTGTTTGAAATAAGATTTGCATGGAGTAGAATAACAAGCACCTACCACACATTTGATGCATTTCTTTTGCAATACAAAAACCTTCCCAAATGGAACCCCCAAAATATTATTCCGTGCGATAGCCTTGACTGAACGCATCCAAGGTAAAAAGATTTCAATTTTTCTATGCCACCGATTTCCGAATACTTACTGAACAAAGCAAAATGAAGTTGATTTATTTTATTTAACAGAATCTTTGTGTGCCCAGTCCATCGCAGTGAAGCGTCAAGGGTTACCTCTAGGAATCTAATATGTTGCTCTTGAGCCAAAGATCTTTCATTTAGTTTCCAATATGGGGATTCATTGGCAGCACGAGGTGAAAAGACAATCATCTTGCTTTTTGGTTTTTTAATACTAAATTATTATTTGTGCACTAATCCACCATCCTACCCACAACGGCGTTACCAAGATAGGAGATATCGGTAACATCAGCATATTGATAAATTGGTACTCAACGTATGATGAGAGGTCATTCACATAAAATAGAAACAAGAGGGGGGTCAAAATTTAGCCTTGAGGAATGCCACACAAAACAGACCTCACAGACGACAAAATTGATTGATGCATTTTATCATAGTTTGTAATACACACAGCTTGTTTTCTGTCAGTAAATTAAATGTAAAGGTAGTCCCCTAAATCGAGTTTTTGCAACAGAATGGTGTGACTAACTGTGTCGAATGCCTTAGAAAGATAGAAAAAGACACCACCCACTCTATTTTTCAGCTCCCATGATTTACCAATTTCGTTCAAAGCGTTAAATATAGCATCCTCACAAGAAACCCTGGGCAAGAATCCAAACTGGTTCTTAATTAGCAGCTAAAACTTCGTTCCATATGATAGAATTCTATTGTACTGTACTCGTTCAAATACTTTAGAGAACGTAGAGAGAACTAAAACGATGATTAGCTCAATATCACCTGCTATTAGGGCTACCAGTGACGGAACATCACCAAACGATGAAGAAATTCTACTAATCGATTTGTATATTTACTGTATGAAACTGAAGACCTTTTAATTTAAGTTACACAGTAACAATTATTGCTGTTTTTTATAATACAAAAGATTTTGATCAAAAATACTGGGTATACATAGGTAACGTAAATGGAAAAATAATTATAATCATAACGTATTAAGATAAAGTTACTAATTCTATACGTATTCACCTATAAATATAAATTACGATTAAGAATCCTTCCCCTATACGTATACGAAACGCAGAACATGCATACGAATCTTGAGTTTTAACACCATCCTTTTATCTGATTCAATATTTACGGCACCGTTTGCGAGATGCCCTCATCGGAAAATCTCATCAGCATGAGGGTCATTTGGTCGATTCTCGATATCCATAAAAAGCTTTAGTTTTGCACGGCGGCCGCGTACGGTGGTAGTGGCGAGACCGATAATGTGGGCTGATCTTGGGATAGATTCGAGTAAGAGGTAAGAGATGAGTTTCTGCCATACGTACATACGAAAGCGGTACACTTTGCTCCGGACCGTATCGATACTTATACATATGCGGAAATCGAACTAAGCAAGGAGACCGACACAATGTTCCGACATACGGTTCATATAAACTGAGGTATCGGGTCAGTTACATATAAATCTGTATTCAATAATCGCGAATCGGCCAGGATATTCATCCTCCTATGAATAATTCTTACATTAAAGTGTGAGGTTTGTTTTTTTTGTAGACGAAGGGTTAATGTTTGATGCTCATCATTTAAATCATTAGCTTTTAAATCGTTTAACTCTTACCGCCGCGGGGGTACACTAAATTAGCCACTTCAATTTTCATCAACTAATGCAAAAATGATATTTATTCCAGCGAAAGTGATTCAGATGGCGTGTGTACTTCAAGTCAAAATTAAAAAAAATTACCTGCAGTTATGCAGTCACCAATTTGGGGTAACAAACAGAGACTTTCTTCACCTCTTTCTTTTGGTGAAATGACCGGTATCAGTGATGAAATTACCAACTCAAATCCGATGCCGTTTTCTTTGTTTCAATTATTTTTTTCCGAAAATATTATAAATCATAGTTTTTCAAACACTGGGAAACCTTTCAAGAGAACGACGTGCGTAAAAATAAATACCTTTTTAGGAATGAATTTACTTATGGGGATCAAGCATTTATCAAGTTTCAAAGATTATTGGTCCAGCGCACCAGACGACCAAACATGTAATGCTTACATTAGCTCCCTTATGACACCAAAAAAAAGGATTTGGCTGGCTTTTGGGACATTTGCATATCAATGATAACTCTGCTATGCCTAGTCGTGATTCGGAAAATTTCGATCACCTCTATAAAGTACGGCCGTTGTTAGATCATTTAGCAGTAGCTTTCAAGTATTGTCTTTAACAAGCGAAGTATTAGCTTTGGACGAGTCGATGATCAAATTCACCTATGAGAAGGGGTTACAACGTATGGATGCTCTGTGATAAATCGGAATACTGTTTGTAATTCCATATTTATATTGGAATATCCAAGGGGAAAAAGTCTTGGTTCTATTGTTGTGAACAAGCTTACTGTGGGTCTTGAACAAAAAAAACATTTTTTGATAATTTTTTTAATACTGTGGAACAAAATTTAAGGAAACCCACATTGCGGTACATGCTCTTGGAACAGTGAATGTGTCTCTAAAAGGTTTACCTAATTTTAAAACGGACAAGCACCTTCAAAGAGGTGAATTTGACTAGTACGCAAGTGATACGAAATGGTTCGCTGTGAAATGGAATGATAAAAGATCCGAACACCTTTTATCAAATTATAACAATCCTGAAGACTGCACGAAAGTTCAGTTAAGCAAAATTTTATGTCAAATACCTGCTCCAGTAAGAGTTAAAATTCATGCAACACAAGACATATACCGACCCTTCAAAAACTTTCCTGATTAGAGATGGCCATGATTTTTTGCTATTATTGGTAACAGCACTACAGTGCGTCACTTTGAGAGTTCATTGTTTGGTATCACTATGACGTGTATAAAAATTAAACATTTTACATTAGGGAAAATGTTTATTATATTAGTTACATTTAAAAGTTATAGTACTTCTAAAAATGATGCCGAAAGTGTTGTCCAATATTTTGAAGATACAGGCGAACTCTACGCTTCATACTTTCAAGACCATTTTCAAGATGTTGTGGGGACAGTACAGCAATCCGTATAGGATTACGAAGCTCTGCGATTGTATTATGTCGCGTAAAATTGTCAGATTGAGGGAATTAGTAATTCTGTCATCAAAAAATTGTCTCAAGAAAGCGATTCTGTATCGATATTTGGGTGCCGGTGCATTATCTTGTTGAAAAAACCTTCTGTCAATTTGTCATCATAAAGTTCGTTAATAAAGGGCTTTAATGATTAGTTTTGGTATGCTTAGCAGTTACGTTTTGGTAAAAAAATATAAGCCGAATAAGCCGTCTCATTGAAACTGCCAGCCAAACGTCTATTTTTTGTGGATGTAGTGGAGTTTCTACGAATTCATGAGGATATTCTGGAGACCACATTCTCATATTTTGTTTATTTAAATACTCAGAAAGGTGGAACCAAGCCTCATCGATAAAAAAACATTGACAATACTGCGGTATTGTACCAAAATCTACCCCGGTAAGTTCATGAATTGCTTCAATCTTATATGGATACAACTTTAAATGCTTTTTTAAAATGGCGTGGCATATTCCAACTGACAATTGAACTTGTTCTCCATTCTTTGTCGAATATCGTCTATGCAAGCTGGCGTTCGTTTTTTAGGTACTCCGCCACTAGGTTTACGAGTTACTGCAGCTGTTTCATGAAATTTATCTATGCAAGCATCGTGAGCAGTTGTGCATACGTAACTGGTAGATTAGGAAACCGTTGTCGTAAATCCTGCAAGCACTGATTGATGGAATAAACCCATTCTTCATTATACAATTTTTGACCAGTTCTAAAATAATTTTCAATTACAAACATTATAATAAAAAAATATAGGTACAATTAAACGGCTTTCTTAATTTAAGTTTGTCACTGACTGTTGTCAAAATTTGTTTACAGTACAATTTTAAAAAGCTGCAGTATTCTTAATCTTAGAAAGAACATTAAGTTAATCAGGAAAGTTTTCGAAGGCATGGTATATGATTTAACATATAATCAATAGCTACATTTGTGATTTTATTGGAGGTAATTATATTACGAAATAAGGTATTGAAATACATTGGTAAATTGACATATTCGCCTGTGCATCTACTAGGTTACATACAATGCGAATTGAAATAAGACAAAAATTGTCACACATGATGAGGTGATCGTTATAACAGATTAATTCAAATAGACAATAGAGCACATCGACTATCCAGTTTTCCTCCGTAGATATCATCAGATTGGTATCATTATCAGGAGTAAGCTCCGTACCAAGTGCGCGGTGGGCCGCATTTCTAGCATGGTACCATTTATGACATTCGAAAATTGTATGGACAACAGTGTCTACTTCTCCACAGTATATGCATATATTCGTGTTCTTTGCCAAATCTAAGGGCGTGTGCCCTAAAAACACCGTGAGCACTTAGCGCTTGTGTGAGGTAATAATCTGTTTCTGATTAGTTATACACAGTGAACTTAATACAACGCTGTACATGCTTTAGATTAATCACAACAAACTTTTTCTGAAAACCATAGTTATGTCAGTTACGTAACATAATTTGTGTTACCTACTTCTGTCAGTATGTCAGTATATGGTCAGTATTAAAATGTTAAATTTGTTCGTAGAGTCTTTTAATTACTCACAATGTACACATTGTGTACACAACAACAGCGAAATCATTCCATTTTATACCTGGTATTTAAAAGGATCATCGTTACGCGAAGTTGTAGCTCTATTCAGTGTCCAGTGGCCAAATAGACCTATTCCTAGATATTCAACGATAGCAAATGCAATTAAGAAATTGAAAACTTCTGGTTGTATCAATACTATCCCCAATAAAAACGATCTATGTACAAGACTAAGAGTAATAACAGAAGACTCGGAATAAAATGTTGTGGCTTATGTGGAACATGAGAGGTGCGCAACATCTAGAAAAATTGCTTCGGAATTAGGCATAAGCCAAGGGACCGTTTTAAAGATTTTGAAGAAGCGCATGTATAAATCATTTAAGTCCAAATGCATCAAGAAGTAAGGCCAAATCATTATGGAGAAAGAATACGTTTTTGCGATTTTCTTGAAAGAATCCTCTTCACTGACGAGGCGACATTTATTAAACACGGGGAACCTAATCGCCAAAACTGTAGGTACTGGTCGAAGGAAAATTTATATTTGTACAACGTAACGAGAACGTAGTATCCTGAAAAAGTAAACGCTTGGGCAGAAATTATTAATAATGGTATTATGGGTACATTTTTTATCGACGGTAACCTAAATGCAGAAAAATATTGTCAATTACTACGGAATGGAATTATTCCAACAATAAATGATCAAAGTTTAGATCAAATCTGTATCAATGCGATGGCGCGTTGCCTCATTATTCGAGATATGTTATCCAAATTTTAAGCGAAAGAGATCTTAATCGATGGATCGAAAGAGGGGGACCAATTAGTTGGCCACCAAGGTCTCCGGATTTAAATCCGTTGGATTTCTTTTACTGGGGAAGCGTGAAATCCTCAATGTGTAACAATTTCCCAGGAATTACCCTTCAATAAATAAGCAACGTTTTAAATGAATTTTATAATAGATTAGGCTACTGTTTGGCTGTTAACCTTTCCGTACCCGTGCGGGGTATTTTGTATACCCCAAGACAGATTTTTTACCAAAACTTTTCAATAATGTTGTCAATCGAATTCAGACTTTATGTAATCCTCGGTATATAATGTATATCTGAATGGTTAAATAGCAGTCAAAATAAAATATTTTATGTCAACAGCAGAAATGAAATTGCGCGTGGGGTATTCAAATTACCCCGCATGGGCTGCAACGTAACGGTTGCGTAGATTTTAGATATGGCAGCTTTGAATGCATATTATATACTGTGGATAGAAAAAACCCGGATTGGCAGAAAAATAACAGAAGTCGAAATTCAGGGCGTAGAAGTTCCAAGACCCCTTTTCACAAATATGTGAAGTTAGCTTTGGTTATGTTCCTAAAAAGAGAGGTAACAGAAGCTTCATCAGTGCCGTCTGGTTCTCAGGCTACCGCATCTCGAAGATGCTTTTTTGTACACGAGCTAGTGACAGAAAAACTAAATTCTCATGCAGTGAATGTTCTAAATCAGTTTGCGCAATTCACAGATTCACAAAAAACACAATTTATTGCCAAAATTGTAAGCCCGATGATAATAATACTTAAATAACATAATTTTTACAAAAATCTTCATATTCTCATTTGTTTGACACCCTGTATAACTAGCTTATAAAAACTGTTTTATATAACTTAAAAAATAAACTTTTTTACAATTTGACAAAAAGTTTAGCATAATTTTGTGTTATGTCCTTTGTAAGTATCATAAAATACTGGGGTATCTGAAATACCCCACACCGGTACTAAGCGGTGCTTTTATGCACGGGTACGGGAGGGTAATGGCAACATTTTTAAACAGCTTGCGTATAATTAGTGAAAGTATTATTTTAAGATTTTTTGAAAAATGTATTTTAACATCGTTATGTTGGTATATTATGGGTATGTGGTGTAATTTGAAAAGCATTTAAAATGTACTAAATGTATTTTATAAATTAAAAACAAAATTAGTTAAACTAGCGTGCTTTTCCTATGTACAATTTAAAATTATTCACTGTGCTCAAAAGATGTTTTTTCTGTAAGTAACCATCACAACATTAACTAAATTCATAATCTATGATTTTAAATTATTCACTAACTTCGTGTAACCAACATACCTTACCCATGTCATGTAGATCTATTGAATTGTTTCCATAACAACGTGGGTTGGAGTATGTACAGCGTTATGTTAAGCTTACTGTATGTATATTAATTAAATACAAATGCTACATATTGAATCTCGAGGCGTGTACTATTGGATACCCTTTTATTGTATTTATTAACATTTATATTAAAATCTGTGTAAATTAAATTTACTGTTCCTCTTTGTTCACATGTTGCACTTTTTCTTTCTATTCACGTATACTAGAGCAAATCTGCATTTTTCCTTTCTACACAGATAGAGTTACAATATAATAAACTTGAGCTTATCTTGTGAGAATCAGATTTTTATAAAATATGCAGTAATTTTCACAATTCGCATACTGTGGTCATCTTTAACCTATACTTTTAGTTTACTTGTAAAAACGCTTCACTAAACCATGTCATCAACAGATTTAAACGATGCATTTTTTAAATGTTATTATCTGAGATTCGATATTTTAATTTCACTTTTAAGATCAAAGAACCAAAAAATCGATTATCAATTTATTCTAAATCAGGTAAACTGTGCTAAATACGTTAATAATACCTAAGCAGCATGGATTTCCAAGACAACCACAAGAGTCCTACTGTATAAACATATTTCAATGTTTTTACTATAACATTACCCCACGGTAAGTAATGTTGCATTGTTAATTGTGTGCCAACAGCGAATTGTAGTTCGACTAACTTACTACACTAATAAAATGTGTCATAATAGCAACAAGGCCGACTCGAGTCCTATAACTGTGCGATTTTTGCTGTCTTTATCACTGATTTTACACACTGAAGTAGAGTAATAAATATATATTTAACACATTGACTGCCATAGCTACTGTGCATCGATTCAGGTAAGTATTTATCTTCATAATTGCTAGATTGCTCCAGATGTGGTATCAGACGATTTCTTTTATAGTGCGAAGCATCGGTACCTACATTTGTCTTTAATCTTCGTAGGAAGCAATCTACATATGTACATACATACTTATGTATGCTGATTAACGGAAGCATTCACAAAAAAAATCTAATATGATTAGATATTGCCGAAAAATTGATAACAGTGGAACTTAATGACCTAACTGTTTATTGAATATAAAATATACATACTTCTAATTCGCCCTCTAATTTCTTTGTTTTTAAAATTTTTTAGAGATATGTTACACCTGATAGTTGAAGCTAGAGCACAATTTTCTATGTGCTAGCATAAATTACACGTATACAGGGGTACCGCATAATAAAACAAATAATTCAGCAATAAAATGATAGTGCTAAAACGGCGCCGCATAAACTTTCTATATTTATGTATTACATAGACGTTTATGTTATGCAGTAATGTCATTCATTTTAAAGTACCTACTTAATGTATTATTCTCGTCTCTATAGTAGTGTTGTTCTTCCCTAAAGCTGCTAAATTGAGAGACACTCATATTTAAAAAGCAGTGATAAATCTTGTGCTATATTTATGCAATGGCAAATTTTATTTTGCAGAAGTCGTTTAGTGAATAGATGTTGAGCTGATTTCTATTAATACCACCTCATTTATGATGTGTTGAGGTTTAAGTGGTAGTGCAGATTTAATCACATCCTGTGCTGATGGGGCTACACAAAGCCGACGTGCCTGTACGCTGATTATCCTGTAATACCAACTCGATGCATGCTGTGTTTAGAAGCTCGCCTGTATATAATATTAATTTTAAGCTATAGTAAATTAGATCGATAGTTGATTCACTATCGCATCGTCATCACCAATCTATTTTCTGGGATGCACATTATTATCAACTAGTAAATCGCTTGCGGTGTAATGAGTAGTAATAAATTCAGAATTTAGTTACATACAATCGATTGGAATTTTCAAATCTATTCCCTCTTATCTTTTCATTTCAGATATTTTTCACTTTAAAGCCAATAAAACATAATTGAGTTAAAAATCAATTAATTTCAGAGTCTAACTAGGTTATTTTTTTGTCGTAACACTTCTTCAGTTAAAGAAATTGATATTTAATCAAATAAATTTGAAAATTAGCTATGCATACCAACAAAATTTTACAACAATTCATTGGTATATAACATTATGTTTACAACTCCATGGACAAAATAAAATATTTCTAAAAATTAATTTCATATACTGAACTATAAAAGTAGAATTAATGATTCTTATGTCAATGTATTTTATGTCAAGCTCCACCAATTTTGTTCAAAGACTGGGGCAACTATAGAATAAGGTGCAAAATATAATGTTTCCGCCAAATATATACAGGGTATCAAATGAATAGTATCGGAAAAATAAACAGTATAGAACTAATATCACAAAAAAGGTAAATCCAAAAAAATTACATATCATCATCATCATATATTAAAATATTTTTTCCTTTAATAATTACCAAATTTTGTTAAATAAATTTTGTTGAATACACGCCTGACACGTGTGTACAAGAAACAAAGGGACTCTGCAAAAATTTCTAATAGGTAGACATAAACTGATATTTTTTATCAATGTAAATAAATGCTTATTGTACTCTGCGAGTTACTATATTATTACCTAATGATCTGGTAATTAATAATTTACTATTTGAGATCACGTTCGTAGTTAATAGTTTTTTGTTCTTCAAATAATTCGTGGTAGTCGTAAAGAGGACTGTTTGATGAGAAACAGGACAAATACTTAGAATAGTAATGTCCACAATTATTATCACGAGCTCCGGATGCACACAGTCTCGAAGAGCCTTGACGTCTAAAATTTCTCGTCAACGATCATAAGCAAAGTTTTTCATGTATCCCCACAGGAAAAAGTCCAACAGATTCAAATCGGGACTTCGTGCAGGCCACAGAATCGGTCCTTTTCGGCAAATAAGCATGTGCTATGCAATGTGCAAATGCCTGATTTAAATGCTCCCATACAAGTCGGGCACAACGTGGAGGTGCCGCATCGTGCATGAACTACATTTGCTGTCGTACATGTAGTGGTATGTCATCTAAGTAATCGGATAACGTATTTTGCAGACAATTTAAGTGATCTACAGCATTTAATTTTTCGAGAAGTAGATGTGGCCCAAATAAATGATCGTCCAATAGTCAGACTCATAAATTTATTGATGTCCTAAGTTGGGATGAACTCTGATGGATATCTTGTGGGTTTTTACCAATCCAGTGATAAATATGATGGTAATTTAGCACACCATTTTTTGTGAAGCAGTATTCATCGGTAAACAGGATCACGGATCGAAGATTTGGAAGACGAGTTTCTGTTTGATGAAACCACTCACAACAGGTAGCCTGTCAAGGAAAATCATTGTCTGATAGACGTTGGATTTTTTGTATGTAATACGGCTGCAGTAAAAGATTATATCCTGTTTCTCCGTAGATTAAAATTATGTCCATGTACTAAGTATTGGTATAACTTGCCATAATGTACACATAAGACAACGAATGCCTGTGAATAACTCAACGTTCTGTCTGTGTTGCCCATCCATTTATACGTTGCGCTCGAACAACAGGACCGAACTGAGATTGGAAAATATTATTTTTTCGTTACTGCGTGGACATAAAGTATTCATTTTTGGAGTTTAGGTTTCCATGCCATTAACTTTAATCCCTTTTATTTTCATAGACTATTCAGTAGGCACCCTGTATAGGATATATACAGTGCTGTGAATAATAATAGATTGTTAGGTATATTGCCAGCAGGAGATCGCCACAAATACGTCAAAATTACACAAATTCACATTAAAGATCTCACATAACGACTCAGTTTTGCAAAAAGTACGTTCATTACGATGAATTATTTGACCACGTAGTTGGCAGTGATGAAAATAAATTTAATTCAGATCGGTCTGATGGATTCAATTATTACTGACGCGATTTAAGAAAGGAGAGAAGAGTTTTGTCTCCTCAGGCTTGGGGAGGTGGTAGTAGTGGTAGTATTATGGTATAGGCGGCATTTAAGAAAGGTCCCAAAAGTGAGATAGCTTTCGTGGATGCGCGAATGAATTCCCAAAAATACCAAGATAGTTTAGAAGAACACTTTCTACCTTCTGCCACCATAGCCGCAGACGATAATATCATATTCACAAGACAACGCATCGATACATGTGGCAGTATCAACAAAAACATTTTTTTGAGGACCATGCAAGTAAATTTTTGAGATGATGGGCATTAAGCTCTGATCTGAGTTCCATCGAGAATCTTTGGCGATACTATTTCGAAATGTATACGAGCGAACGCTACCAGAAATTCAAACTAAGGCTGAATTAAAACGCCGAATTGTAGACGCTTGGAAAAACCTTGAAGATGACGTGTTTTTGAGAGTGTATCACTCAAGTTACTAAAACTGTAAATTATTAAAAATATCGGTAAAAGCACCTCTTACTAAATGACCACAGAAAAAAAAGCTGTAACCTATATTGTTTCACAAAAATAATATCTAAAAATTTGTATAAAATATATTTTGTTATTATTGAATGCCATGTGAATTTATAGGAAAATTACAATTAACAATTAACTCATAATTATTCACAGCACTATATATGATTAAGTTTATTTAGCATAAATTAAATGTCATTTTTTCTGCTGAAGAAAACCTAATTTACATCGGTTCTGGAATAAATTGATTTTTAATTCAATTGTGGAAAAAATATAGAAATTAAAAGATAAGTACATACTTATAGATCAATAAAATATAGATCTAAATAACTAAATATTATAGGAAGTAAGAGTAGGAAAGAGAATACTTTTTAGATTCAGGAAGTGTTTTACCTCTTTTCAAATGTTATTCTTGAAGTCATAAGATACGTGCGGAAAAATTAATTGAGAAAACTTCGAAAAATCATACTTCTTCAATATACTCATACAACTTCAGTATAATTTCAGTGAAAATGAAAACAACCATTTAATTATGCCGATGTTCCGCAAACTTAAAATGTGAAAAACGAAATTCTCAGTTACACTAAGACTGGTAAAAGTCGAAAGTTTATTTTAATTCAATACAGTCGAAAGTTTTAATTAATAATTGTTGAAAAGAGGAGTGACGTTCGTGAGTTTCGGGTTTTATGTTTATTCTTTTCGTTGCTAGACGGTAGCATGCAGCTTTGATGACGTCAACAATTGCTTCCGATTATTATCTTACATAGGTTAGTAGTACAGTTAGAGCGTACTGTTGTAATGTGCTACATTTGTATGTATATTTTATATAGCAGATTATATTTTAATCTGAAGCGTCATCAATATTTTCTTTTTAACTTGATGATTTGTATGATAATTTTCTATTTATTAATAGTGAAAAATTTTACATACATAATAGATAAAATTTCTCTAATACAAAGCGATCAACTCAAGACGCCCTTTGGTGTAAACATTTTACAGCGAACTAGGGCACTTTAGTATCCTATTATTGGCCACTCTGTCGTTTTGAATTCTTAAATCCTGAATACATGATCTGTTTTGTTTATATTTTATGACATTCAACGTAACCTATAACGTCAAAATGACAGTAGCCTATAAAGCAAGGAAGCATGTTACCAATTCCTCAGTGTTCCCAATATAAATTTTTCGATTAGCTGAGTGCATCTTGAGTTGATCGCATTGTATATGCTGTATATTAGATACAATGTATTTGCAGGGTACCATAAAACAAATCAAACACACCATACTATATGCCAATATAGTACATTATAATTATTAAATATCTATATTGTTTTTGTCTTATTCTCCTAATTTCCTGTGTTTGGTTTTTTAGTGAAACAGTTTTACCTTTCGGGTACATGCAGATTTGTTATTTTTATTACTCAATAGCGCCTGCAGATTTTGTGAAGCAGCGAATCAAAATCGAAGCAACTGTATGGCTATCGTAGCAATTCGTGCCAGTCATTTCGGCAGAGTAGTTATAGACGAAAGAGAAACATCACAACTATCATAGCCATAGTTGCGGGCAAATTCTGGCAACTCATGTAAGGGGGAACATTAGATCACCAGCTTGCAGTGCAACATCACCCGTAAACCCAAATTCTAATTCTTCGGATTGGGTAAATCTGAAATATTTAAGCGTAAGATTGAATTTTTTAACACAGCTTGGTACTTCAATTTTAAGCAAATCTATAATCTGTTGCAAAACTTCTCAAAATCTAGTTTTGACAATCAGCCGAACTCAACGAGTAGAAGAACTCCTATTTGGAATTTTCAGTTCAAGTCCAGATCTTACAAAATTATTGCAATTTTTGAAAAGTGAAATACTTTTGGCTTATTCCAAAAAATTTATCTGTAACGGCAGTCTTGATCTCACTTAATTATGAAATATAAATAATATTGTCCGATACTGAAAAAGTTTTTAAGTAAATAGTGGACCACCATTGTAAAGATTATTTAGATTTAGTTAGCAAATTATTTCGTTTTGCATTCACAATTCCACTCTTTTTATCGCTGATAACTTTATTCGCATTTTCAGAAGTTAAAAACTTGCCAAAGTTTAGACAGTTTCTGTTGAAGTTAGTTTTAAATGCTCCACTTAATTAATTAATTTCTAACCTTGATACACTCTTAATGTTTTTTTATTTTGTGGTATTCCTCTTGCCGTTCACATTTCTACAACCATCTCCATCGCTTCTTTTGAACACTTCATTCCAATATTAGATTTTCTTGGTAGATTTCTTAGTATGTATATATTTCTGACACAAATTTTACTTACAGAATTTATTAAACCTTAATTCCCGCAGAAAGAGGGCACTGAGGAAGTCTAGCAGCTATTAGATGTCTATACCTATTAGTATAAGATCAGTAATCCTTAATTTATTATTTCATTTTAGTAAATGTTTCCATTCATCAGAAACCACGAGTTGGGAGCTGTTACACAGCATAGTGATATGATTGCTTTAAATTAAAATTTATACCAATTATAAGCAGTCTCGGCTATTGGCTTCTATGAAATGTGCACAATTGTTGCAATGTAAAGACAGTTATTATTTTCAGAAAATTTGAAGGTCCTGGACTTGGAATATGAAATCAAAAATTGTTTGCTTATTCAGATTTAATTTTATTTTCATGTTTGTCGGGTACAGATGACCCATTTTTATACATACAATGATGGCAACATGTAGGTAGGACTATAGTTTTTTACGTAATGTCACTATGTAAACCCACAGATAAATTACACGTAAACAACTTTGTGATATACTTCAGAATATTACTTGTGCATTGTTATATTTTTAGTTAGTAAATATGTTAATAAACTCACTTGGTCTAGCAGCCGACGATTTTTTTCTTTTTGTACATCCGATATAAATAGCCTGAAAATGATATGCGATCAGCCGCATCGGACTAACTGTCCTGTCTAACGCGTCCGTCTTCCTTACAGCGAAGAGAAAACGGCTTTCATTATGAGTAGGTATGAGTTAATCCAAAATCACGTAGTTTTCAGGAAGGATGCATCTTGCACCTTGCATTTAATAAGCAGAAACAGTTATATTACCGCTTGAATTTATTGCGAAGGTCCTTAGAAAGGATTAAACGAGTCTTAACGTATAAAAAATATTAGGCAAGCTGCTGGGCTTGAGACTTGCGAACAATTTTTGTATTTCAGACGCCCATTGACAAAGATTCGATATTTAATTGTTTCCCTAAAACCCCTATAGGTATTCTATAAGCATATATTTTCAGTAAGTCTTATAACAGTCATGCCAAACTGAAAGTATTGGTAAAACATTTATTTTATTCTACATCGTTATCTCTATTGAATAAAATTTACAACAGAAAGCCATTTGTAGATTTTGTTTTTCGGGTTCACTTTTTGAATTACCACAATCAAATTTATGGTCAGCAATGCATATTACATACAACGTACACATACCTACCTGCTCGAAAGTCCAATCCTAGCGATCGGGTCAGTTTTCGCAAAATCCGAAATCTAAATGTGGAGCGCAACAATGATTCCCTAATATATGGGACACTTAACAATATTACCAGGTTCTCCCCACTCCTTGGCGTTCTCGCAAATCGCTAGCTTTCTCCTTGTCTCTCCGCAGTAGGAGAATATGGCAGCAATATATTCCGTCTATACGTGAAATCAATGTGTTCAGTTGGTTGCCTTGGCGACGGTACCCGGTTACCATGACGACGACGTCGTTGTTGCACAAACGCTAGCGACGCCGACGGACGACGCCATAACTGCCAAACGGCTTACACAGGTCCGGTTCAAGAGTCTCTCCGGTTGTAACTCTATACAGCGACAGCTTTTGTGCTTTTATCGTAATGTGGATGGGATACGGTGGCAAGTCTAAAACTCGCGCAATAATAAGGTTCTCGCGATTTATCTAAACCGGAACTGGAAATGAATATCTAATCCGAAAGTCGAAATTACTTTCGATATCAGACGTCTGTTGTGAAGCCTGCGAGATTGTTCCTGACAAGTGAAGTCAATCTGCATACAATACTTCATATAGTGTTACGCCCAGATTTACCTTTTTTGTTTTAGATTCTCAATAATAAAGCTAAACATATTATTTGTTAACGTTCTACTGATTGTAACTTATAATTTCTGAAATGTTTTACTTTATAGAAACACTATTCACAAGTAGGATTGATAGCGTATGTGCTAAGGAATATTTGTCGTTGAACGAAGAATAGTTAAGCGGGCAAAATTTCGCAACAGACTACAGTAAGATACTTTACAAGTTTTAAGGACACGGCCATTTTAGAAATTTATATAGAAATGGTGGGCTTGACGCTATAGATAACCTAGACCATATAACCCGCATTAAACGTCGTTTCAACGGTTGTATGTGGGATTACTCCAATATCAGAATGTTATACGTTAATAAATACATACGTGGGTTGGTTCTTATACCTATAATAAAAAATATTATTTCTATAATTATTAATCTGCTCGAGAGTTATTAGAAGATGCCTAGAATGGACTAATTCAGTTTTGTGAAAACACAATGGAGATAATTAACCTTAACCATCAATTTACCAACAATATGTCCTCTGATGATTCTGCTTCTGAATGCTATCTTCACTTTTTAACCTTTGTCTTCTTATCTGCATGCACATTGATATTACTCAATGAAGAACATCCAGGCAAAGAATATGGTTGCAACCAGATGATGCTTCAGCGCATTCGTGAATATTGATGATGAGATTTTTCAGGATTGGTGAATGAGTTCCGTCTTGACTGCTTGAAATAAAACGTTAACAACCCTAGACTCTTCAATAGCATAGAGCACCGTACCAATCGGTGATTTTTTATCATCGCCTTCGTATACAATGTGTCCCAAAATTTTTTATAGAAATGGAGAAAAAGTTTAACTTACATTTCACAAAAAGTTGAAAAGCTTTATGCCCACTTCTAGATTTGTGATATTTCCAGATAAAAATTACAAGATAATTATTAATTAGTTTATTTATTGAATAAAAGAACTAATTTTTTTTGGGAACGTGCCTTTCCAAACAGGTGATTGTTCGTTGCTTAAATTCGTGTAGGACATTTTTAATCACATCTGGGCTGCGTTCAGATTTAGCGTTGGACGACGTCTGGGCGACAACTTTTCACACTACACCGTTCAAATTTTATTGATTTCAAGCCAGTTGAATCGGTTTAGTGTGAAAAGTTGTAGCCCAGACATCGTCCAACGCTAAATCTGAACGCACCCCTGGAGTTATTGCTTCACATGTTTCTCTAATGAGTCTTTCAAGATGGTCAACATCTTGAAATGGTCTCTGACGATATACGTTTTCTTTTAAGTAGCCACACAAAAAAAGTCTAGAGGAGTAATGTCCGGCGACCTTGGAGACCAAAGAAACTCCATGTAGTACCTCCCGATCACTTTACCATTGAAAGTGTGGAATAGAAAATTACGAATAGTTCTGTTACAGTGACATGGTGCTCCATCGTGTTGGTACTATATTTTTCCTCGTTCATTTAGTGGTAATTCATGCAGTTAGACAAGTGATTATTTAAAAATAGTAGGTATCTTTCTCCATTCATGTTATTTCGGAAAAAGAATGGTCCAACAATTCCTTACTGTACCATTAGATGTAAACGTTGCTTCGTCAGAAAACAATATTTGTGGTACTGTTGTTTTCTAGTTCTCCTTGGATACGAGCACAAAATTCGAATCGTCGTTGAACATCTCCTTCTTTTCACATATAAGTAAATTGTGTTTTGTATGGTTTAAATTTATTTGCTTTAAAATTCAAGCAACTGTACTTTTACTTACATTCAATAATTTGGATCGTTTTCGAAGTGAATATTTTGGACTTTCCACGACCGAAAGCATCACATCAGTTTCAATATCTCCATTTCGATCCTATGCCTGATGTTTCTTTCTAAATTCATTTTCAACACTTCTAGATATCTTGAATTCATTTATTACATATCTAACAGTGATATTTATGATTTTATCGGGGTGTCGATTATTAAAAATTTCTGCTGTCTCTCTACATGTTTTAAATTTTCTCCAACAATAAGAACAATTTCCATTTTATCGTTAGTACTCAGTTTTACTGGCATTTCTCTAATTATTGCAAACACACACTGATGTAACATTTGACATTAGTCGACACTTATTAGATATTCCAGAACAATCTATTAATTAATTTTTTCTATGCCTTACTAGTAAATTGCCTATTACCTACCATCTGGTTGCTAAGTAAATAGTACATTACAGCTACTGACACGTAATGACTAGCATGTAATAAAAAAATTACGCTTCACTTCTGTATAAAAACAATCAAATAACCATGGAAACGATTTAGTACCCGCCCATAATTTTGACAGATTAAAATTAATCAAAACTCGCTGTCCGCTATCCGAATATACATTTATTTTAAAATAAATAACTGACATTGGAGAGCGAAAATGAATTGAGTAATACACCACCCAATATTATTCAGTTAGCTGCGAACACTACTGAAAACTTATTACCAGAAAAATCAAGAGAAAGATATGAAAAGGTATACCAGCAATGGACTGGCGTACAACAAACAATGTAAATTGGTAAATTCGTTTGTAGAAATTTGCTCGTAGAAAAAGTATAGTACACAACTAGAGTTGTAAGCTTATACGCGGCTCGCGCGCAATTTTTCTACTCAAGCTACTTCCAACTCTCGTTATGTAATATACTATTTATATACTACTGGGCATAATCTTTGCTACTTAATAACAATTTCGATGAACATTTTGCTCTCCACTACAGTTTGAACGTATTTTACTCTCACTCCAAATCATAATTTTGAGTTTTCCTGTATTCCCGCCAATGTTTAAAAATGTTGTACTTTATATAATATTTTTTTGTGAAATGTAAGAAGATTTTTCCTCCATTTGTATAAAACTTTTTGGGACACACATATGTTAACAAAAAATTGATGTCAATTTCAACATTTGTTATATATGTAGTTACAACCAACAAGAGATTGTAAACGCTATGGGCAATATGAAGTATTTTGTTATTTAATACTGATATTTAGAAAATAAAACAATAATAAAATAATAATAGAAAGAATCGTATAAAAGGCCTAATATTTGTCCAATAAATGCATTTTTTAAACCTTTGATTTCAATTTTTTAGAGAATTCTCAACGAAGTTCTACATAAACTAGGTTGCTAGTTGAAAAAAAGAGGCTCTAAAGGGTACAAAAGTTACGAATCAATTATGAATTTAATTCCTGACTTTTGAGCAACGTAGAATAAAAATTTATGAAGCATTTCACCTGAAAAATACATATTACAGGCATATCTTAGCAGGAAGATCTTTTTGTTTATTTCTGTTATAGTATTATGGTATTATCTACAGCAAACAAGTTGGATGGTGTAGAATGTTTTGTGAACAGCGCCAGTAAACTGAGCCTATTTCTCTTTATAACTTTTGTGCCTGTTAATTACTACGCTAATTCAAATATTTAGATAAACGGGAATGTTTCATAAAAAAAGCACTAACCAGACATATAATTTCATATCAGCTACAGCTGGGGTGGCAAAGCTAGCATTTTGAAATTTTATATAGGTACGCCATCGTTGGTAATAAAATCTTATTAAATTATACAATTTAAACGTTACAAACACAAAATATGTTTTTCGATAAAAAATTACTACCTTTCTCATACATTGTATTAAGTAGCAATTAGGTAGAAAATTAGGGGTTTTCATATGGTTTCTTCAAATTAAACTGAAGAAAAACGCTCCTGTCTACACCTACCCTATCGTACTCGGGTGACAGGGGTTATGACTCCCCTTGTGATTTCAATTAAGATCAATACTAAATGCCATATTTTAGTATGCCATGTGCTATTTGGGATTGCTATTTGCACGCTTTTCTAAATATATGTATATGAAAATATACCG
>SMLS01069224.1:0-37421 GCA_004785975.1 Popillia japonica
ATAATAATAATAATAATAATAATAATGGACTTTTATTAAGCACTAAGCTTTACATGTTTACAATATAGAAACTAGGTATATCTAATTTACTTAAGGTATATTACTACAAACATACTTAAACAATCGCCGCTTAAAAATAATTATACTACCGCTACTTTTTATTTTATTAGGTAAATTATTATATCTGCCAGACCACTCACTAGCATCGTTTTAACTGTTGGGGTCTCTATATGTAAATTATCAACATTTTTTGTATTGCACTTATGTATGTGAAAATCCTTGTGCATTAAGAACTACCATGTGTCTTTCTGTATCCACATCCTTTGATTGCTATTGATATACCACCTTCGATCTTATTTTTTCAGCTAGTCTTATATAACAGGGACAGGTTTTGTCATTAGCTGACTGATTGTAATCAATATTTACCTTGTATTTCATTACATTCTTAAAGCAGTTTACACATTTCAGAATCTCGCTATTACACTCACTCAATTTGTGTTCACCTACACATTTACTACAGGCTAACACACTAGTACAATCCTTGACAAAGTGAGTAAAACCTGCACATTTGTAACATCTAATTACATTAATGTAATCATAGACTTCACATCATCTCCATCCTATATTTATTTTCTTTAATTCCATTATTTTTATATATACATCGGATTGAACCTCTAAAATTACGTTTTCATAATTTTTCTTATGCTTATTAGCAAATTTCCATTGGACTTTAACTTTCGATCTAATATTTCCATCAATTGATTCTAAATCATTTTGAGATATGATACTTTCGAGTACATTTTTATCCTTCTTTTCTATGATTTCAGATTCTGTTCCTACTATGATAATTTTAGGATTAACCGGTTTAGGTTCTATTACTTTATATTTGTTTCCCACTTTTTTTTAACTGTATTTTTTAACTTCTCTTTGGACTCTTTGCCAGTACAATTAATAACAACATCCTCCTTTACTAATATTTCTTATTTTACTACTACTACTACTGCAATTTTATTCAGATTAATTTTTTCTTTCATTTCTTGCTGTGTATGCTGGCAATTTTGCTTGTTATTTACGGGTTTAACAACAATTACGTCGTTTTTCTTCTTTACTATCGAGCTATACGTTGACCAAACATCTCTATTATTATTGGTATTCGATTGCACCAATTCACTTAATAAACTTACATTTGAATAATAATATCACAAGAAAGGTAAATCCCAAAAAAATTACGATCATATATTAGAAAATTTTTCCTTTAATAATTACCAAATTTTGTTGAAACCGGGTCTGACACGTGTGTACAAGAAAAAAGGGACACTGCAAAAATTTCCAATAAACATAAACAGATATTTTCTATCAAGTTGAATGATATGTAAATAAATGCTTATTGTACTCTGTGAATGCATTTGTTTAGGAAGCAGCTTTGCTGCTCTATGACTTGCACATGTGGTCTTTTCACAAATATTATATTTATAAGGTCACACATTTACTACAGATTTAATTCATTTCGACCTGTTTTCTTTTTCGTAGGAATCAGGTGATTTTGTTTTTCTCATTACAGAAACTTTCAATTTACATAACGGCATATTACTACCTAATGATCTGGTAAATAATAATTTATTATTTGAGATCGCGTTTGTAGTTAATAGTTTTTTTCTTTTTAAATAAATTGTGGTAGTCTTGAAGAGGACTGTTTGATGAGAAATAGGACAAAAATTTAAGAGTAGTAATGTCCGCAATTACTACCACGAGCTTGGGATGCACGCTTCTGTGCAATGGCAAAACTTATCATAAGCTGAGCCGCTGTGATAACACAGTCTCGAAGAGCCTCGACGTCTAAAACTTCCCGCCGACGATCATAAACAAAGCTTTTCATGTTTCCTCGCAGGAAAAAGTCCAACAAATTCAAATCGGGATTTCGTGCTGGCCACAGAATCGTTCCTTCTTGGCCTATCCAATGTACAAATGCCTGGTTTAAATGCTCCCGTACAAGTCGGGCACCATGTGGAGGTGCCCCATCGTGCATGAACTACATTTGCCGTCGTAGAGGTAGTGGTATATCATCCAAGTAATCGGGTAACGTATTTTGCACACAATATAAATGATTTACCGCATTTAATTTTTTGGGAAGTACATGTGGCCCAAATAAATGATCGCCCAATATTTTGACCCATACATTTATTGATGTCCTATGTTGGGATGAACTCTGATGGATATCTTATGGGTTTTTATCGGCCCAGTGATAAATATTATGGTAATTCAGCACACCATTTTTTGTGAAGCAGTATTCATTGGTATAAAGGATCACGGATCGAAGATTTGGAAGACGAGTTTCTGTTTGACGAAACCATTCACAACAGGTAACTCATCGAGGAAAATCATTGTCTGATAGACTTTGGATATTCTGCACGTAATACGGGTGCAGTAAAAGATTTTATCCTGTTTCTCCGTAATTAAAATTATGTCCATGTATCTACTCAGTATTCGTATAACCTGCCATAATATACACATAAGACAACAAATGCCTATGAATGACTCAACGTTCTGCCTGTGTTGCCCATCCATTTATGCGTTGCGTTCGAAGAACAGGGCCGGACTGAGATTGAAAAATATTATTTTCTCGTTACTGCGTAGAAGTATTCATTTTTTGGAATATAAGTTTCCATGTCATTAGCTTTAACCTCTTCTATTTTCATAGATTATTCAGTAGACACTCTGTAGACACTGCAACTTAGGCGAACCAACACTTCTCCGAAATACGCTAGCATTAACGAAAATAATGTTAACCTAACCTGCATTGCATAATCTACACTGAAGTTCTCGCCAGTAATAGTTCATTACCATACAATCTGGAAAGGGATAAACCTGGATGGGTAGGTAATTAGACTTGAGGTTTCACTTCAAGGAAGTTACAGAATAGCAAGTTCTACACAAGAACATGCAATGGCAGAAAATTCCTACGGCAAAAATATCAGCAAAGTCTGTTTGAAAAACAAAACTAATTACATAATTAATTGAATACAAGCAACTTGAATTTCATTCAAGATGTATTATTTGACGAATTGTGTTTGTCTCTTTATTGAAACACTTAAAAAGATTTTTTTCGAGATAAGGAGATTAATACTTTATGGCTTCACCACCAGCTTTTATAACAGCGTTAATTAATCCGTTTGGGTACGGAACCTACAAACTTAAAACATAAGCCCGGGGAAAGCTTTTCCCATTCTTCGAATATTTTTTCGTTTTAAAATGTACTATAGATGCTCCATGCGTGACAAGTCTGGTGACTGTGCAGGCCAGTCAAGCAATTTGCCCCTTATTATCTGCAAACCAATGCTTTGTTGCCTTAGCAGTATGGCAGGGTGTGTTTTAAAAAGTATCAATGACGTCATATCTCGAATGATGATTATGTCACAAATATGGGTCGTATGTCGAAAAGCGCCTTTGTTTAAAACAAAATCGACGTATCAGAGGATTTTTTCGAAAAACTTTCAATTTCAGAAATAATGAATTTATTCGTTACTATTCGTAAGTACTGTAGGTATGTATATCCGTAAATAAATATCAGTTTCACCCGACTACCTAGAAACCGCATTGTTTCTATAATAGAGGGTTTTACCTGGGGTGCTTAATACATTTGCACACAGTGGTATAGATGCAGCAAAATCAATGACAGAAGCATATTTTATTTGGGCTGCGAAAAGAAGATCAAGGAGAGAATTGAAAGGTCTCATTGCTGTATTTATAGGTAAAGGCTCATAGATTTGCGTATTCCTGCAGTAAGAGTTGCCAGAAAACATTCCTGACAGAATAGATTGTTTTTTTATTGTATAAACGTTCACTAAATGAAAAGCTTTCAATAATTAAAAAAAAAGTATGTAGTGAGCAACAACCTATTCATTAAACCAGTATTGGTGTTTATTGTTTCATATCCATTACCTCTTCGAGTTTTCAAGTTTTGTGAGATTCTTAGAAGCTGTCTGGCGTTTAACTAACTGTAGGTATTAATCTCATATGCTAATATGTTGGTCTCTAGAGTTCATATTAGGGCTTCCTGGAGGTTAGTCAACAAATTAAATAATCACAAATGCAAGGTAGCCCAGTGCCTCCTTTCTACTAACATGGGGTCTAGCCAATCTTGCCAAGACATAAACCTGTCCTCGAAAATGGAATAGAGTAGAAGAAGCAAATATGTATGATCATCAAAAGAAATGTCTTTTCAGAACAGTGATTACAGCAGACCCTATCTTCCCGCCTTCGCCAGAGTCATTCATGTTCATTCGGAGCATTAAGACTACGGCTTGTCTCGTCTAGAAACACAAAAAAGCTGCCGGTCATTAATGGTGCAGTAACTAGTCTGGAATCCGTTTCGGCGTTTCCAACTTAGGAGAAAAGTGCAAGAATGAAAAATTCTCAGAAATAGCCGGGAAAACTCAAGCAAAGAAATTAATAAATTTCTGGTTCAATAGAAAGAAGCTACATAATATTAAAAAGCCAGACGTAATACTTCAACGAAAGCTTCGACCAATTTTCCGAACATAGAATTGATTCTGCTGAGAATATATTTAATGACAGCAAATAATTACTGCGGTTTCAGCATTGTTTGAAGGTAGCGGCAGGGGTGAACAAAGTTATGCAACATGAATTAATCTAATGAATTCTCAGGAATATATAATTGGATGAGAGATGTTAGAAAAGCTAAAGAATCTTTCCATAATACAATAGACTGACAAAAATTAGAACTGCTTACGCAAACTGGCACACGAAACTTGGTCAACATTTCTCCTAAAATTTGCTTTCATATCCTGTTTCATAGTTTTTTAATTTATAAATTCATATACCCTCCTGTGTGGAAATCATAACTTGGTTGACCTTTTCAGTCAACAGAATCTTCCTAATGATATTTGGTTAATGAGATAGATAAATGATTGACATATTATGGTACATAAATGGCAATGTTTCAAGAGGATTGCATCAACTTTCTTGAATGAACTTGAAGGCTGTTCAACGATAATATCTAGCTTCTATCCAACGAATGATTACTAATAAAAAATAAATAAATAATAACATTTAAACTTTAACAGTTTTAAGATCATTTTATCAACCTAATCACAAAATGCAAATCCAAAAATAAACGAGGTCAAATACTTCTAACTTTTCCATAAAACAAGAATAAATAAAATAATTGTGGATGGTAACAATATACTGAAAAAAAAAAAAAATTAAATGACAACAGCTAAGCATGTGTACAAAACGTATTTGTACACTCTATTTTTATCATCGGCGGCCACATATTTTATTACAGAGCGTTATTACGCAGAATAAAGCTGTGTGCACGCTCAACATAGATTGTTTATACAGGCATACATTTTTATGTTATGGTAGGTTAGAAACACTCGCTCGATATACGTAAAAATAATATCTACGTTCCGTTTTATTGTGTGTATTTCGTATGTGTATTAATGGAGGACTGTTATGTCTACATTCAGATAAAGATAGTATTCAGTAGAATGTCAAGATCACGACGCAAACTAAACAAAGATGAATTAAAGGAATTAAATATTTTCTTTGAAGAAGTGAAATCTTGTGATATTTAGAATATTTTCTACGTTTTTTTCCATTTGGGTACATTTATAGAAAAATGTTAATTCAATATGATGTAAAGATACAACTGGCATTTTTATACAACATGTTTTTTTTACAATTTAATTTGACCAGTTTTATAATAGGGCTATAATTGACGATTTTTTTTTTAATACTATTATACAGTCTGTCCTCGGATGGAGTTGACAAGTGGAAAAAAATCTTTTTCCACGGTCGGGAGTAGAAATCAGTTTCTATGACATCAAAATTAAAACAGAAGTAGTCGATTATTCCCAAGGGAGTATAATACTCCCAAGGGAGTTTACGTTATGGAGAACGTTTGCGATTCATGCAAAAAAAAGATAACATTGAACTTATTTATTGACATTTAAATTAAAAGACATTAAATGACATTTAAATTAAATGTTAATATGTGTTTTTAAGTTAATGAGACCGTGGAAAAAATAGTATATACCATTCTGGAGAGATGCTATTTTGTCCTCGGTGCATTGTAGCCCTCGGGCTTCAAATTGCACCTCTGCCAAAATAACGCATTTCTCTCCCTTATAGTATAATATACTATTATTATTGATTTTACGGCCAAAAGTAAATCTTTAGAAAAAGTTCTGCTTGTTGAGTAGATAAGTTAACCATCGAAAAATTTAAGATCAAATATATAGAATGTCCACAAATTAAGATAAGATGAAAATGCTTCAGCAGAAGAGTATCATTTATTACATTTTAGAGTTTACTGTTAACGGAAAAAGTTCTTTAACAACATAAAATTAGTTAAAATATAAGTTTTGGGTACGGTAAGTTTAATTGACAGAAGGTTGCTGTATTGTCTAATAATGAACTGTCAAACGTCGTTAATTGTAGAATTGTCAGTTATTTTTTTTTAGACTTGCAAAATCTTAACTATCGAAGAACGCATTTATTTGATTAAATGCTATGGAATTGGAAACATCTTATCGATACGCTATAGATATATTTCACGAAAAATTCCCGAATACTGCAGTACCGCGCTAACTGGCGCAAAAATTTGATTTAACTGGATCTGTAGTAAATTTTAAGAAACCCAAGAAAAATACGATGAAGAAGACTTTTGGCAATAGACTCAATGATAGAAACACCGACATTATCTTTACGGAAACGTTCACAAAGACTAAATATTAGTAAAACGCATTTGCAGAGAATTTATAAAGAAAACAAAGTTCGGCCGTTTAAAACACAGTTCCGACATACACTTGAAAATGGAGATGAAGAAAAGGGATTGGATTTTTGTTTATGGGTTGATGAGCATTACCTCGCAGATACACGATTTCATAGAATGATATTTTTTACTGACGAAGCAACCTTCTGCACCAATGGTCACGTTAGATCACAAAACAGTCATTATTGGGCATAATTCTAACTACGTCAACCAAAAACGATGTCAATGTTATAAAAGAATGAATGCTTGGTGCGGAACTTTTTACGATCCAATCGTTAGACCATATTTTATTGAAGAGAATTTGAATCAACATGTTTATGTGCGTCTTCTACAAACTTATCTACTACCGTTTCTAGATCATTTACCACTAGAAATGTGGCGTAACTTTTTCTGGCAACAAGGCGGATACCCTGCTCATGGGCCGCTTTTGGTCCGGCAATGGTTGACAGATCAGTTCGGAGAAAAAGGGATGGGAACATATGGACCAATAAATTTTCCTGTTAGATCACCTCACCTGACACCTCTTAATTTTTTGTGGGGTATTTTCAAGTAAATGACCTGCTGCATGATCGGAAAATACTAAAAGCAGGAATACAGGATGCAGTAAATGATATAAATTACCACAAACCATACGCAAAGTTGATGGTGAATTTATCAAAAGGGCGGGGATGTGTGTGGAAGTTGGAATTACCTTGTAGAGTAATTTTGGAAAATTTGAAATTTTGTACTTAAACCATAAAATATAACATAAATGATACTCTTCTGTTGAAGCATTTTCATGTTATCTTAATTTGTGGACATTCTGTATATTTAATCTTAAATTTTTCGATGGTTAACTTATCCACTCAACAAGCAGAACTTTTTCTAAAGAATGACTTTTTGTCGTAAAATCAATAATAATTTCTTTCCCTTGTCAATTCCATGGACACATTGTATAAATTGTCCTTTTTTGTACTACGCACATGACAAGTTAATAATAAAAACTATCAATTATCCTAGTAATTTAGTACAGCTATTGACAAACTGGAAGAATAGGATTTTGTAAAAAAAATCTAATGAACTACATATACTCAGTGACATTAAGGGTTACACCCAGCCCAGAATGAGTAATTTGTTTACAAGTGTTAAGCGTAAAAAATGCATAGGTACAGTAAGGGTAAGGGTACAGTTCGAAGAAGTCAAAATTATCACCGTGTTAGTGACTTTGACAGTTGCCTATCGAGATGTTGGTTTGACTTATCATGAAATTGTACTGCAATGACGGTAATGCGTGTGTGGACAGAAGAAGGTAGAGGAAAACGAAGAAGAGCAAGTTGTCAACCGTGGCGTACCACAGAGCGTCAAAGTAGACGCTGCAGACAACTAGCTCTACGAGACCGTTTTACCATATATAATACTAGTATTAATATGGTCAAAGAAGTGTAGTTCCATTCGACAAATATAGGGCGGCGACACAGTCTCGTCGGACCGGGGATAGTTTTAAAGGGGAGGAGTAAGGGACGTACCTATGCAACGAACCGTCCAGACAAATAATCGCTGTTATGCCTGGTACTATTATAAACGTCTCACCAGAGCATTTAGGTTAAATGTCATTTAAAACTGTCATTTTTACATACATTTCTCCTAGTTTTAACTGTCACTTACGGCTACGGATTGTGCCTATGCATTTTGTTTTACATCCAAAATTTCTCTGGACGCACGCACCTTCTACAGTTATCTACAGTCAACTGTCGGCGGCCTCTATATTTGTCGAATGGAACTATTCTTTGCACGTATATATATTTAGATAGTATTTGGTTTTACTACAACGCGTCAAATCGTTGACCAATGGTATGGAGAAGAAGGTAGACCTGTCACTATGCGTACACTATATCGTCGCATTCGAGCCGTTGGACTTTTTTCATACCGTCCCAATTAGTGCTTTATTTGACTGCGTGCTATTGTCAACGCTTGAACTGGTGCAGAGAACGGCAGCATTGGAAAGCAGAATGGCAAAATGTCGTTTTCAGCGACGAATCGCGATTCTGTCTAGGTATGTACGATTGCCGCCGAAGGGTACAACGCCGAGAACATATTGGCTTTGCTGCCGAGAGGCATGTGCACAGAACTGGTGCAGTAATGGTTTAGGGGGCTATTGCTTATGGTAGCCGATCACCACTTCTGTTTATTCGAGGCAGCTTAGCGTTACGTTGATGATGTCCTACAAACCACTTTACTACCTTATCTAGATGGCCGTCCACACGTCTTTTCTCAGCAAGACAATGCATGTCCCCATATTGCCTGTCAAACTATAGATTTTCTTTAAGAAGCAGGCGTTAATGTTTTGCCGTCACGACCCCGTTCTCCGGATTTAAACCCCAACGAACATGTGTCGGATATCATGGAAAGGAGACTGTCCACTTTGTACCATCCTCCACAAACTTTGGCGTAGTTAATCAACGAAGTTCAAGCTGGAACGAGGTGCCACAAGCAGATATCGACCATCTCATTTTGTCGATGGCTAGACGTGTACAGGAGTGTACTCAGCTATGGACTCGTCAAGCACATTATTTTTTTTTCGTGTTACATGCAAATGATATCGTTTCGCTATCACATTGCCAAAAAAAATCAAGTTAAACAAATGATTCTTTCCGGATGTAATACTTCTACGTGACGACACAAATTCCTTTCTGTAACAAAATGAGAAACCCGCATGTCGAGCTTTGAGGTTAAACCTAGGCCTTTAAAGTGGCTACGAGGACTAGAATTCGATAAATCTAATCTCTCAGCGATTTCACGAGTTGTTATTCGGTGGTTTGCATCAATTAATGCCATTATCGTCTGCTAGTCAGCTTCAACTCGCCGTCCAGAACATGATGAATCTTTAACATCAAAATTGTCACATCGAAATTTTGTCAACCAGCTTCGCCACTGACTAACTGTCAATACGTCTTCTTCATATATACCGGCACCGGCTAATTTTTTCTTGCTTGAAGAACATTAGCTTTGATGGCTGAAATATCTTTGACATCTGTCAAATGAAATGATTCTCGAGTTCGCTTCAATTATATTTGCCAAAAGGCAATTAAGAGTGGTAAAATTATGAAACAAATTAGCTTTTATAACTCCAACAATTGTAAAATATTTCTTCGAACAACAAAAGAGCAACTATTTGCTGTAAGAAGTTTTTTCGTTCTGAAGAAGAAATATTTTTCTCATGACGATATATTTTTTCTGGAAGCTACCAAGCTATAAAAGTATTTCATCTGTTTACTGATGTTAAATTGCAAAAACAGCAATTTTGTCCGATGATTTAGACAAAATTCGTCTAATGGCCGTACACTTGTCCAATCAAGAAGAAATGATATTTTATGTATGTATTTAATGGTATTATTTACACACAGTGTTCTTTTTTCGTTGTGGCACTTGTCACTACTGAATCTCCGTGCTTAACCAATTAAATATAAAAATGCCTTGAAATCTTTACCCTTTTGGTGTTATAATGCGTGGTATGTCTGACTTTTCATTTGTTGACTAGGTATTCAATACATTATAGGCCCGGTTTCTTGGGTGCTGAACTTAGAAGGAACTGCTTTTAATTCAGTAATGAAGCAATGAACTTACACTTGAGTGAAAGGCAAATTTTTGCGAGATACCGGTATCTTTGTGTTACAAAAATTTAAGATACCGTAGCATTTTAGCGAATGATACCATTAGAGGAGAATATATTATGACGTAATCAGTACGTTCTATAATTACATATTTCAATATACAAACCAAGAGTAATTCAAGTGGCAAGCTGGTTTACTTGCGGTATGTTTGCATCTACATATTATTGTACATGTAAGTACATGTATATATGATGTATGTATATACTATAACATAACCTCTCTAACGTTTTTTCTTGTGTTGATTACAGGTTAATGAAAATTACGGTGAAACATATAAAATTACTAGAAATTTCCTTAAATTACAAGGGAAGCGATACAAAATTGTATGTAGATGAAGATACAGCAAATATTTTGTTGATGAATGGTAAATATGGTAATTATTATTAACCAAGTAGAAGACACAGAATTTTTATATAGTTTTCTGTATTCTTAACGAGTAATACCATTTTTAAATCTTCGTCTCATGATTATGTATATCGAACTAAGGAGTGAATACAACACACAATACCTATAGTAACCTACTGTACCTATAAAATATAGCGTAGAAAACACAATGACCAATCGAACTGTAACCGAAACATCTTAGCGAGAAAGGTAAAATTCGGAGAAATTTTAAAGTGATGTACAAAGTGACAGGTAAGAAGACGTAACCGTTCCTAACCATACCGGTATGAGTAGGCATCTCGCAAAAATTTACCTAGGTGTATTGCAAGAATTTGTCTTCACTTAGAAGCGGCGTAGATTTGTGTAGCAATTATTTCGTCACAACTATCCACTTACAAAATGTGTTGCACTAAACACCGCTCAACAACTGCAAACCAATACCTATTGAACTTAAAACATCTATTTTCAGAACAAAACGTTGCTACTGATTGTTAGTTACGTTACTGATTATGTATGTATACACGCTTAAGGAGATGTAGTACATACAGTGTCGGACATAAGTTAAGCAACTGCATCTTTGTATAGAACTTATTCATAATGATCAAAGACTATTAGAAACAGTAGATGATTTAATGTAGGAATTTGCAAATGAAGATATCAAAATGTATAAAAAAACTCAAAATTTATTTATATAAGAGTATTAGGCATATCAATAATAAATAACGGTTTGTTCATTAATAATAACGCGACAAAAGTTAAGCAACCACACAAAAATTCATATTTAGTAGCATAACCGTGGTTTTTTTATTACTGCTGCACACTCGTGGTGGCATTGATAAAGGATTTTCCAAAGATTCTCAAGTGTTCAAGTCCGGTTACCCGTATTCCATTTTTGAACAGTCTAGTTCAAATGCTCTCTTGCAAAATTAAGTCGGTTTATTTGTTGCTTTTTAGTTAATAAAGACTTTTTAGCTGAGCGTCTACTGTATAGACCTTTTGCTACTAAACGACGCTGAATTGTTCGGGAACGAATATGCAACCCCAGTTCAGCTTTATTTTAGTTGCTGACAGAAATGGATTACTTTGGCATTGTCGTGTAATTAAAATATCTTCTCTTCTGGTAGTGCTTCGTGGGCGTCCTGAACATACTGGTCTAACTGTTGTACCTCTTTCAGTATATCGTTTGATGATAAGTGATACAACTGATTTGCTGATGTCAAACAGCTTACTAATAACGCTTCGAGCTTCTCCTTTTTGATGCAGTTTCACAATTTGTGATTTTAAATCGTTGCGATACACTTTTTGTGACATATTGAACAAATACGTTGTGACTTCACCGTACAGCCAATATAACACTAACTTCTGTAGTAAGATTAAACCCAAATACGATCACATTTGTGAAAATCACAGAACTACAGACTTTCTTGGCGTTGCATAGTAAAAGTTGCTTAACTTGTAGCGCTAAAATTTAGTAAAATTCAATTATTCATTGATTTTCAAAGAATAAAGTTGTATTACGAAATATTATTTTTAACTATATGTGTATTATATTTGTAGTTTCAATGTTATTAAATTTATTTTATTATTTTGTTATTTTTAAATTTATCACTTCCTTTAATATTGTTAGCGCAATTACTTCTAACTGTTACACAACCATGCGGTTGCTTAACTTATGTTCGACACTGTGTGTCCAACTATCGTTTGTCCATTGTCAGACCTGGGTAGTATTTCAAATATCTACTAATTCGATTACGATTTAAATACTTTGGTTAATCGAATTACTTTATTTTAAATCACTTTGTATTATGTTAATTGTGATTTGTGATTGCAAATACTTTCGAAAAGTAATTGTAATTATGATTTGTTTTTAACGCTATCTCAGGATCTAAATGCTGTTTACAGTATTTCAATTATTTTTTGATAATTTAATTCATTTTTAGTAATCGAATTATTCTTAGGTAATTGAATTAAACCTATCGGGATATACTTTTGTATTCCGTAATTATTACTTTTGTTTTTGTATTTCACTTTTGTTTATAATAAACTCAATATTTAATAATTATTTGTGTGTTTAACATTTTATTACCTAATAGCAGAGACTACCGCATTTAGCCGGTACATCAATTTATAAATATTTAACTATCAGATAAAGTTAGCAGTGAATGTATACTGATATTTTAAAATAATTTGCACAATAACGACCTAATCTAAACTCATTTTCATTGATAACTTTATTCCGACACTCAATGATAAAGACTATTCCTTCTGGATAGGTCTTCTGTAAATCAAGGGCAAACAACTCTCTTGGGAGAGAAACAAAAAACGGTAACCACTTCAAACATCATCCATGTGGTTTTGGAGTAAATATCAAAGGAATTGGCTCTACCATTAAATGCCGTAAGGTTATCAAATTACAACAAATATACTAACCCAACTATAAAGCTTATCTTCATGTCTAACTGTCAATATTTGAATTACTTTACAGTAATTTAAATACTTTTGAGTAATTGAATTAGTGCGATAATTGAATTACATTTCAGTAATTAAATTACTTTTGAGGATTTGAATTACTTTTTAGTATTTGAATTACTATTAAGTATTTTAATTATCTGTTAAATGATTTAAAATCGTGATTTGTCAAAGTAGTTGGTAATTGGTAATGGGTATTTGGTAATTTAATTCATAATTATGGTTCAGAAAGTAATCGATATTTGAAATAATTTGGAAATTGAACAGTATTTGGTATTTGTGATTTCAATTACTTTCAGTGAGTAATTGTACCAGGTCTGTCCATTGTCTAGTTTCATTGTGTCACAATATTCCGGTTTAAAAGGTCTGTTCAGGTGACAATGTGCGTGACAACTATGGGCTGAATAGATTGATTCTGGGATCAATGTAGGCACTAAAACAACACCACTTATTTGTGTGTGCTAAGTGATTGATGTACAAAATTGATGTCATTCAACAACTTAAGTTCAGCTCAGTCTTAAAAGATGGTAATGAAGAAAAGATAATGAGTGTTGCAGCTAGAGACTGACTGCTAATTTTTTGAAAATTTTCATGGACACTAATTTTGATTCTGGATTGCAACTATGCATCCACGTAACATCATTTCTTACTATTTTAACGAAAAGTTATGGGGTTGCATCTAAAAATTGTTTGTATATAATACTCATCAGCTTTGGACCAAACATTCTTGACTGGTTTGGTATCACTGGTTCACCTTTGATGTAAACACTAGAGTTGGCTGCGAAGCGTTTTTCTGTTTTTTTGGCCAATTGCAATGGATTTAGACCTAGTTCAACTGTGTTCAGAAATATTTTCTTTTTTAAGATAATTCTGTCTTCTTTTTAATCAAAATTTGATTGTTTTACTTCCAAGGATTCATATCTTCGGAAGAAGAAGAGCATAAAACTAGACTACAACTGATTGCTCTTCGTAATTTTTAATCCAATTAGAATGAATGGTTAATAACGAGACATTAACGAACAGTTATTGAGAGAAAAGTTAAAATCTAGGAAAACAAAGTCAACAAATAAAGACAAACAATTAGATTTGGAAATCGCGTTTTTATTCGCTCCTCGTACATTCCACGCGAGAGTCCGGGGACCCGAGTTACCGAGGCTGTTGAGGCCTTGTATAGCGGGCGAGCGTAGAATTTGCGTAGGCGTGACAAAATCCAGTTTCATTGCCAAGGTCTCGACGTCGTACTCACCGTTCCAAACTCAACATTCGTTCGAATCCGGTCTGCGTTGTAGTTGCCGTCGTTGCGGTGATAGTGGTGGGGATGAGGAGACATAGACAGCGTGCCGACGCCGTCACTCAGGGGGGAAGGGAGAAGTTGCGAACGCGATTCCCCACGCTATTTCCTGCACCCCCAGACGGGTGACATCATCGGATAATTTCGCGTATATATTTATTCTTTCTCTCGTGTTTTGATTTCGTCCTTTCAGCTTTCCGCTCAGCTTTATTTTCTTTCCCCATGGGACATGTTCCTGTTTTGCTTCTTGTTGTTGTTTTAAGCGGAGCAATTGAACGACTTTGGAATGGAGTATTTTGGAATTATACACCTGAGATTATTTAAAAGACGAATATACATTTTTTTAAAGTAGAAGTGGTGTAATGGGCATTGTATTACTGATTATGTGTTGCTAATAATAACAGTCAAAGGCTAGTTTTGACTTACTTAGAGGTTGGAGTCTGAACTGGTCTGAGATCTGATATGGGTTTCCAAACTATTTATTACTTCAAAAATTGCAAACAATACATTTGCACAATTGTTATGCATATATCTGGACATACTTTTACTAAAATACATACTAAATCATGTATCAATAAATGTGAATGGATGTATTCATGAAATATTCAGATTTTGGTAAAGGCAATATTATCCACTACATATGAGCTATACATAAACAGATGACCCTGAATTCCTAATATTCTTGGTCACCTGATTCTACCACAAGTAAATTTAGCGTAATCCTGTCATGAACAAAGCGTCAATAGACAAGTAAAACTCATGCAGCAGGTGAGTAAGAGTTATTAGGTAATGGAATGCATCCAATCAGAAATTCTAATTCGGAAAAGGTCTCCAGACTTTGTTGCGTATATATATGTATGTACATGTGTGTCTACGTCCATAAACCAGGTGTTAAATGCTAATGAGAAGATGTCTGCGCCGTTGTATAAATTTCGATGTGATTTCTAATTTGAAATCTCCCATATGCACCGACTTTTATTTTGTTGAGATATTTTACTGTCAGCTATTGATACCGGAACGAGAGAGAAAACTAACTTGTAAAGGTACCCTTAGTAGTCATGTTAAGTTCTGTAAACATTTAATTTTGTTTTCCTTTTTCAATGACTTTTATTCATACACATATTGTTTTCATATTTTGCCAAACAGCCTAGAAACTATAGTAGATATGTTTTCCTGGTGTTGTTGGAGTTTTCTAAAGAAGTCCACTTTCCTGAACCATAGAATTTAGAAGTTCCACCAAAAACCAATTAAATACTAAACTTTAAATTTAGATGTTATCGTTGTATGTTACTATTCGGAATGGCGAACACGAAGCTAGAGAACCTGCGATTTTTCACTAATTTCATGACAATAGTGTATGATTGAAGACTAAAGTGACGGAATGATGCTCATAAATATGAGAAAAACTTTAAAAATTTCAAATACTTTTTTTATTTGAAAGAAAATTGATCTGAGAAACAGTTGAATGTTGTTGTTTAGAACTATATCTAATTTACGAATATTATTAATTGCTAACAGCTCAGCATCATGATTTACCAGAATCACAGAACAAGATGTTCTTCAACAGTTGCGAGTAAGCTAAAGTGCAATTTTTCGAATCTAGTATCACATTTTAGACACAACTTTTGCTGTTATTACTGCCAAATTGCTCTCAACATTAACAAAAAGAAATCCTCTTAATGATATGGGTCTTTACTGCCAAAGACCAATTATATGTGTTCCACTTCTCCTATTCAAGAGCATAAAAGACGCTGTAGAATGTGGGTAGAGAAGCATATCATTTTGGATAACAAGGACTGGGTTAAAATGTTGGTGTGATGATGTGGGGTGGATTAAGTATCAGAGATCATACAGAACTGCATTTCGCTCAGAAGAAATCATTACTGCTCAAAGTATTTGGAAGATATTTCTTTCACAGGAAAACAAGTCATTCATATGGATGATAATGCTCCTCCACATCGATCAAACATTCTTAACAATTGGTGACCTTTTTCGACTTCTAGGTCAATTATAATATGTACTTTTAATTCGATTAAAGATCATTTATTCGAGAACCTTTACAGTTTTTTAGGTTTTTCTTACACAACTTCTTCAGTGGAATAAAATTGACATTTAATTCGTGTCAACTACTAAACTAGTCATGCCTATCAACAAAATTATCTACAGATAAAGCAATTCAGTGATATATAGGATTATACTTACAATATCGCGGACAATTTAAGATGATATTTTTTTAAAATGTAAAAAACGAAACAAAAGAATGTTGGTCGTAAAACTTTGCTTAAATTCTAGATATTTTCAATACAACGACAAAATATACCAACAAATTTTTGCTGTATCTGCTGTAATAGCAAATTTAGTAATGGAGGATCTTGAGCAAGATTCATTAAATAAACTTAATTGTCATGTTGAATTTTACAAGTGGTACGTAGATGATTGCATATGTTGCATACCGTTAGGTAAAATTGATTATGTTCTACACACATTCAATTCCTATTATGATAGATTAAAATTTACCGTTGAAAAAGAAAATCTAAATTCTAGAAATTTTTTAAATGTTAAGATAGCACGGACATAAAAACAAATTGGTACATAAAAGAAACTAGTAGCAACAGACACAAACTACTTTTCAAACACTTCGGTAAATTTAAAAAAAGCGTAGTTAATAGTTGATCAGCCTATTAAATTAGCATATCCTGATTTTAAGGAAGAGAATTTAAAAAATAGTTATCCCAAAGAATTTTACGAAAAATTAATAAAAAAACGAACACATAAAATATACAACACAGGCACTAAACAAAACAGTACAATATATCACACAATTCCATACATCAACGACTTAAGTGACAAAATTAAATACGACTTTAAAATATCAGATATAAACATTACATTTATATACACCAAACAATAACAGTCAGATACTTATAAATTTAAAAACTAAAATTAAAAAAGATAATCAAAGTAATCTCGTATATAAATTAGAATGCAAAGACTGTGATAAATGTTACCTAGGTCAGACTAGACAATATTTAAAAAAAAACGACTTTATAATCATCAATATACTGTAACGCAAAACATAACCGCAGAAACTGGTTTGTCTAAGCATTCTAAAGAATTATGACATAATTTTGATTGTGAAAATGTGAAGATTAAAAAAAAAGAAAATAGTTATAAAAAGAGATTAATATATGAAATCATAAACATTAAAAAAGAAAATAACGTGGTCAATTTTAGAACAGATATTGAAAGTTTAAGTATTATTTATAGTAATTTAATCACCCAATCACGCCTGAATTTTATCAAATTAAGCTCTTGGCTAGGTTTCTTGCCATGTTTTTCCCTGGTCCTTGAACAGAATTGTTAGAGCTTGACAAGAAATACAGTGATCTAAGGATTTTTTTTGATTATAAAGTAACATTTTAAAAAAATATCCTAAATTTTCCACGACATTGTAAGCTTAATCCTATATATCACTGAATTTCTTTGTCTGTAGATAATTTTGTTGATAGGCATGGCTAGTTGTTTATTAGACACGAATTAAATGTCAATTTTATTCCACTGAAGAAGTTTTGTAACGAAAACCTAATAAATTGTGAAGGTTCTGGAAAAAATTGATCTTTAATCGAATTAAAACTGTTATAATTGACCTAGAAGTGGAAAAAGTATCAGCAACATAAGATTAAGAAGAGGTAAATATTGCTAACAATTGTATATATTTTTTGTATAGTACTGTAACTGAAAAAATCATGTTTAGCAGAGTAGTATTATAATAATAGTTTTTCATCAAACTTTAACAATATTTTTTAACATTACTAAGGCTTATGTAATAAACAAGAGCATAATACAACAACATTATATGAGATTGGAATATACTGAGTCTGCAAATACAAAGATTGTTGCTTCGGGTCATATTTTTTTGATTATACAAATATAACAATTTGAGTATGTGTTAATAAGTGCTAAAAACAATATTGCGTAACATTTCTTGCGTAACCATGTCTTGTTAATACTCACAAACAAAGCTTGAAATATGAGGTACCTACAATATAATTTTGAAAGCACAAATTCAGTCCTACATATATTTAAAACAGAATTTAGCTTGCGCAAAAAAGCTAACAGCGTTGCCGAAAAAATCACAGAAAAAAATATAACGCAATAGAATAAGATATAACTAACCTAGGTCAAACTGATCATCTATTTTTAAAACGGTGAGTGAATGTGTATATGTCTAATAACACGTCGGTGTCTGTGTTTGTATTTGCACACTGTCAAAATACATATGTACAGTTTCATTCTTTCTATTCTACTTTAACGAGATTTTCAAACAAGAAAAAATTGTTGTTGATCAATCTAATATTAAATCTGGCACGTGTTTCTATATTCTAGGTGATTTTGCTCTAGACATGAATCGATTAAATTAGATGCTTATGTTAATAGAATACGGATTATTTTTGAACGAAAAATTTCGTAGGTCCGGTGCGGGGTCTACTCGATGTGATGATGTGTATGTTGTCCGTTCCAGGGTCATGTCGTATGGTGTTGTACAAAAATACGCAAATTCAAGGCCGAATCACGTGTGCCTATATAACGAATAACATTCTCTTATCTAGAATAACATTATAATACTCGTATTATCTGAGAGCAAGGATTTTAAAAAACTTATCGTGATTACTGCTACATCAATGTTATATAAATAGAAATAATTTCTTTGTTTTTTTTTTACGAGTAAAAGATAGGGAGTTACTGTAAAATTGTATACGTAGGTCAGTGTTTAAGTTTAAAATTAAGTGCAGTATATCAGTCAGATGGTAAAAATTTAGTGTTCAAAGAACTCAATTTTTTTGTTCTGTGCACAAAAACGACTCAGAGTATGTTCTTGTCACTGAGATTTATATTTAGCGCCAGGGTTACCAACTTGGGCGATTAATCGCCGTTTGGGCTACTTATTTTTTGAAAGGGCGATATTTTTTTTGCATCAGGCGATGTTTTGGGCGACTTTATACATATGTTCTTCAAATTTCATATTAATAGGTTTCCCAAAATCCACTTTGCATTATTATTCTTCTATGTACAAAAATTTCGAACTTTGGTTAGTTTAGTTCATTTGGTTTGGTATTAATGGGTGATTACAAGGCGGGAACGTGACCGTAACCTAACCTCACTTTTTGATTATTACGTTTGGTTGTTTGGTTTCATCATTTTTATAGTTACATAAATGTTAGAAGATGCCTAAAAACTACGCGAAATATAAGAAAAAGTATCGCAAAGAATGGGAACACTTACCAGATTTTAGAGGTGTGAAACTCAAGTTTTATATTTTTAATGTATGTATTATAATTTTTGTTTAATATTAAGGGTAGCTCGCAGTGGATGTGAATGATAAAGATTGAGCTTTTTGCACTACGTGCAAAATCTCCCTGAGGGCCCACAAAACAGATTTGTCGAGTCATTTAAAGAAACAGAAACATAAATTGAAGTTTTCGAGCAAAATTCCTCCAAAGAGTCAAACCAATTTGAATAATGTTGTTATATTGTATGTAATGAGCTTAAGAAACATGAACTGATAATAGCAGCCTATATTGCGGTTCATTCAAGCATTCAACAGTAGATCACTTAACAAATATTGTTCACAATAAATTTCAACCTGGCGAAAGTAAATCTTTTGCGTCTTCTACCGTTACGATGAAGCTACATAGGACAAAATGTAGGTACTACATATGATAATTCAGAATGTTATTGCAGCAGCATTAAAAGATGAACTCATAACTGATATTTGAAACAGTTCATATATTCACTGATTATTTATTGATGAATCAACTGATATTTCTGTGCACCAATATCTCTGCTTATGTGTTACGTTTGTTCGAAATCTTCATTTAATCATAAATGCTTAATAATATTATTTTAGACATTTCTCCAAGTCAAGGCTACAGTAGTAACTACTTTTGTTAGGTATTGTCGAAGTTAAAGATTCAAATGCAGTAGGGTTAGCGAGTTCCACTACAGGTCCGAGTATTTCATCTGATGCGTAAAGTTATGGGAGCAAGCGCCGTAGAGACTCGCGCTACTGAGAAACCTTCTCAATTCATGTGCAAATTCAACAACACCGTTAACTTTAAAGTACTTCTCCTCCAGTATAACTTGATTCAGTTGAAAACCTACCACAAAGCTGGATTCTGATTTCTGTCCATGAATTTTATTCAACATATTTGGTATTAAGAGCATTTTAAATAAAATACGCGGAAGAGTGCTCAAAGTCTTATGAAGCATAGTCTGGCTCATTTCAGCTGTATTTTGTCTACAGGAGGTCGAGCAACAGAACACCCATGAAAAGCTGTTTATATTTGCAGAATAGAGAAAAATTACAACGCCCACAAACGAAAGAATGCTTTGGAAATTGAATGGTGACGATGACGGTCCTGTTGCTTTGTTTGTGGTCTCTGTGTCCATAAAATAGCTTTGACGTTCGTTGAATTCCAAGGAGTTGGCAACTTCCTGGGTCTAAACAATCAAAATATACGCAAAATAGCATATCCAACCGCGCGAATTGGTTGTTTATTTTGAGGTATATGATGGTGCAGGGAACAAATTAGATAGGATAACTATCCAGTGATAACTAAGACGACTCTAATTATTTAACCCGTGGTTGGATAGGTACAAGTGTCAGGAAACACAATGCACAGAAAGTTTAGAAAACAATTGAAGCTCATTCCAAAATTGAGATTAATATCGAGTTGCTGTGTACCTCACCGTATGCCAGATTTAATCTTTGAAAAGTCGGAGATGAAGCCGCGGCTTCCCAAAGTGGCCATCCTTCTGAGGAAAAATGTGAACAAAATCAAAGCGCAAAATATGTTGTGACAGCAAAAGCGTCCTAAAGATGATGAAAGGCACTCCTAATTGGAAGGTACAGGGACTCTGCGTCGTCATTTCGGCCAGTACGTTTGCTGAGTATACTGGGCAAGTTATCCAAGCGTCTAATCAAGGAAAGGTTGGAAATAGAGCTACAAAAAACTGGTGGTCTCTCCAGTAGACAGTTTGGCTTTATTAAAGGAAGATCAACGGTGCACGCAATCCGAACAGTTGTAGATATGGTCAGCCAATCTAGGAGAAGATGGATAGCAGTAGTGGCACTAGATATTAAAAATGCCTTCAACTCGGCAGCCTGGGATAGGATATTAGATGGGATGGCAAGAAGGAATCTACCAACATACCCCTTGAATACACTGCAATTCTATTTCAGTGAAAGAAAAATCTGTGTGAACAGTAAAACGAAGATTGAGATCGGTGCCGGGGTTTCCCAGGGATCCGTCTTGGGATCCACCCTATGGAACATCCTATATGACGGCATTCTAGATCTGCAACTGGCACAGGGTGTTACATCGGTAGCGTATGCGGACAACCTTCTTATTATCGTGGAGGCAGACGACCAGAGAGAGCTCATATTCAAGGCAAATGAGTCCATTGAGGAAGTGGTGAACTGGATGGAATCACTGGATCTATAGGTAGCTCCACACAAGACCGAAGCAGCGATCCTTAAAGGTCCACGGAAACGCCAAAATATTTGTTTTGTGGTGCTGGGCAGGAGAATCGTTCCAAAAAAAGAACTGAAATACTGGGGGGTAACGCTCAACGATGGACTAACATTTGGACCACATGTGATGCAACTAGTATAGAAGGCAGAAACTAGTTTGGGTGCCCTGTCAAAGGTAATGCCTAACGTGGGAGGACCGGCGAGCAGAAAGAGACTTGCACTGTATGGCGTAATAAGATCACAACTAATGTACGCGTGTCCAGCTTGGTGGCAAGTAACGAACATCGAAAAATACAGATGTATATTGGAGGGGATACAAAGAAGGGCTCTGTTAAGAGTGGTGAGCGGATACAGAACCGTGTCTACGTCTGCCGTGCAGGTGATTGCGGGGGTACCCCCTCTAAGACTACAAATGGAGGAACAGGCTAAAATTTTCAAAATAAAACAATTGCAACAGAAGCCGGACATACTAAAGATCAGACACGCCACAATTTCAAAATGGCAAAATACTAGGAGCGAACAGAATGAGAGTGCGAGATGGACCAAAACACTGACCCCGGACCTGACGGTATGGACTGAGTGCAAACACAGAAAGACGGACTACCACCTGACGCAGTTTCTTTCGGGACACGGACACTTCCGTAATTACACAAAAAGATTCAAGCTAACAACAGAGGACTTGTGCGGCTACTGTGGTGCTATCGACTCTCCTGAACATGCAGTGTTCGCATGTAATAACTGGGAACAGGAGAGAAACATCCTTGCGTTAGCGCTAGATGAAAATATAATGCCAGAGAACATCATAAAGAGAATGGTTGAATCTGAAAGAAGCTGGAACGCAATACACAGCCTTATCGTTAGGGTGATGAATGATAGGGAACAGATGGAAAGACGATTGAAGAGAACCAAGACTTAAATTTCTTGAAGCTTATTGAATGACCGAGGTTGGGAAGAGGTAGAGATAGAGACCAAGCGTGTTAGCTGATGTTAGGCCACATGGGCGGTTCCGGCGACACGGGCGATGAGAAGAGGTGTTTTGGTGCGTAGGATAGGCTTGCACACCCCGCCTGAGAGTCCCACACTGCTACACAGCGATCGACCCAAGCTGGTAGCGTCCATTAAGGATTTCACCTCACAAAAAAAAGGAAGGTACATAAAGAGGGTAGTACTTTCAATGAAGCGTTGAAGAATTTTCGGCTATCACTCTGGCTAATATATGTACCATCGAATCCAGAACTTGTGATTCATTCTGTTGGTGCATCTGGATGATAGCTGTCTGATGAACAATTATCAAAGCAAATATAGTTCTGCAAGAACTACGTCACTATAGGTTTCCAAAATCATTTCAATATCAACTTCACCAGAAACTGGAGGTGCTGAAGCAGGTGTTGAAAAAACAGTTCGTTATATAGACGTGAAAAGGATAGGTTCCTCAAAAGGCTTAAAGCTGAAGGGTAGCTGGTTTAAATTGACAGAGTTTTGTCTCATGTGGTCGATTTATTTGAAGAAGGTTTAATGAAATCATATTCACTATGAGGTCAACTGGAAGGAGAAAATCGAATGTTTAGGAATTCTTATTAATAGGCTAAACTTAGATAAGCATATATGAAGAAGTATGGTATACAAGATACATATGTACATACATACATCCTGAGTAAATAATCAAGCATTTATAAGTTATGGGATTAAGTCTTTAGATTGCAATTACCTAGTTTGGCAAGGTCTAATAGCGTCATCAAAATCAAACCAAATATCAAGCTGTTTATACAATATACATACGTTATATATATTTATAGATCTACACATTTTACCCAAATAAATAAAAACACTAATTAGCCTAGACTGACTATATTCGTTTACCTATCTCTAGAGACTTAAACAATACCATTAAAAGCCTTATTTCTCATTAAATGCTCCTATACAGCCATAATGACGCCAGTCATAAATTGTATTTTATTGCTTTTTTTTGCAAACCTACACCCTGGAAAAACGGCTAAGTCATTCAAGAAATCAATACGTTTATACAGCTTTACAAGACAGAATTATTTAATACTTTATTAATATTGCGTACCTAATAAAAAAATAATCTTCAATTTCCTTAAGACGACATAACACGGTTATTTTTAGTACATGATTAGTAGTTTCAAACACATTACATTTCTATAAGTACATGATTTTAGTTGCGAATATAATTGATAACTTTCAAAAATCCCGTTGGCCTTGACTAACAGGACAGTGTTACAAATGACTGAGTGAAAAGATCATCTGTCTGTGCCGAAAATTATTACGTTTAAAATGTATTAATGCAGATTTAATTTGGAAGGTGTGTGTATGGTAGCTATCGGTACTGGCAATAAAGATCAAGTTCGTTTATATATCGTGAATTAGCAAGCGGTATTGTGTACAAAAAAAAGTACACACACACTAACTCGTACATACGTCGAGTTCTCTAAAAACCGCTGCTAATGCTGCTGCCGTTGTAGTAAAACGAGGTGCGACTTTGCCTTTCCCAACATTATTTACATTGCGCTGATTTAGCATAGTATTCGACTATCGAGTCTAATAGCAGAATTGCATTCGTTGCTAAATATTCGCAGAAAAAAACTATGGGATTTATTTAAGTCATGCTAAATCCGATAATTAATACGGATGGAATTTTCTGTGGTTTTATGTTTTATATTGCTATACAGTATGATTCATTCTACAAGCAATTTTTTTTTAGATTTCTAATTATAGTTTGTATTTGACAGTTTGCGGACACTTGGCAACATACAATTTATTTACAAGAAAAAGTAAATAGGTAATAAAACAACTGCGGAATTATGTAAATCCCCTTACATTTGAAGCTTCAGACCTCGGATTCCAGTATATGCTTCACATCGTATTCATCTTTGTACATAATTGGATTTGTTTTTCTTTATTACAGCTACTCTAGGTTATGAAGGCTGAAATTTGTGACAAAATGTAGAAAAATTCTCCAATGCGATTTTCAAGTTTTTGTAACGTAAAAAGACATTAGGCTAGAAATGGCTTCATTTCTAACTGCTGACCATCTCTCAAAAATTTGTCAAAAGTGTGATAAACTTTGGAAACATGTTACATGTAGGTTCATACAGTGATTTGTGAATTCTTGCTCTCGAGATAGACGAACCATTTTCAACGTTGATAAAGTCTTCAAATATGTAATCTGTCTTCTATGTCGTTTTTGCGTTTTTTTACACTGATTTCAAATTTTTAGAAAAATAATTTAGTGATCAACCATGCTCAACCGATGGTCAAATCCTGTTTGAAGCACAAAAATTTCTGTATTGACGTTAAGGTTGGTTTTTGCCGAAAGGATTTTATTGTAGATATTGGCTGTATACATAATTTTTTGTAATTTGTGAGGTTCTGGTGCCGACAATTCAAACATTAACTATAGGTATCCATAAAACATATGTATGTAAATACAGCCTTGGTAAGAATGAGAAATACTAAATGGGAAAACGTTCCATGCTTCTAGCGTTAGATACGATCCTCAGCAAAAAAATATTAAATTGATGTTAATACAGAGAAAAAGGCCAAATAAAAAACGAACGTAATCAACATATTATTGTATGACAGTAAGCTAAAACAAAAATAAATAATAATGTAGATTGCTGCTAATAATGCCTAACGTTTGACCTTCAGACGACGCTGCCTATGCCACAAATTTCCTACCAATATCTATACTTTAAGACACAGCTGTGGGTACATAATCTAGAGACGTTTATTCAGAAAGTAGCCTTTGGCTATTAGAACATCTTGAAGAGGGATCTTCAGATGGTGCAAAATATTTGGCCATATCGAGTGACTGTTTTGTAGGACGAAATCGAAAGTTTAAAATGATACCATTGACTATTCGCCATGTTTGGGAGTATTTTTAAGTATGGAAATGGCATAACAAGTAGCAGTTGTTTAAATAGGTGCTGATTTAAATATTACAATGCTGGCATACACCTATTTGCTTTCACCTAATGACACCATACAACCATATCCAAACTTAACCCCGATTTTGTGGGAGTTTTCTTAAAATATAATTTTTGACTTTGGTGACACATCAAATCCAAAATAGTGCAGTGCCCATATTACATAGCTACAATTTCTAAAGTTTTTTTAGGATTTAAACGTAGACTATTGCAGACTAATGTATTGTTAGGGGTTCTTTGAGATTTTATCTGAAGTAGTTTGAAGATTAATGGTAACAGTGAAAAATGTATCACATTAATTGAAAGATCCATTATCTGGTTCTTTATACTATGTATATTGATGCAATTCGAATTACATACTCAGAAATTAGCAATTTCATGACTTAATAGATAAAAGTACATACGAGGATCCGTGGCGAGCTATAGTCTATAAAGCCTCAGCTTCGTTAGTTAAAGATTGAGGAATCCATTGCAATTCGTTTGGTAAAATGAAGAACCATTATAGATTGAATGGAAGCAAATAAGTTAAGCTCTGTTGATTACCCGAATTTAAGAACTTATTGTATAAAAAGGCCGGCAAATCAATGGTATCACCACTGCTGTATATACTCCACGAGATGTAATCAGCTCTTTTTGGTTATACCACGTATTAGTTCCAGACCTAAATTTATATTAGCTATGATACTTTCGTACTTCAAGGACACACCGCTGATGTGCATTATTACAGTCTATTTTTGGCACATACCGCGCGACTAAAGTTGTGAAAAAGATGAAAACACCTTGTTCGCAATTCTTCAATCATTGTGCATGACAAGTCCCGGCTGGCTGCATATGACAGAATCTATGTCTGATTTGTTTAGTCACGGTAATATCTTCTAAATTTAAACCATTACGGTAATTTATTGACCTCGAAATCGAAGGAAAGTAGTAAAAATATGACTTCGAATATTTTAGAATGGTTGAATACTTAATTTTCCTTAAGAAAATTACCACAATAATTTCAATTTTTTTCAAGTGGTTGTAAAAGACCTGTGCCAATAAATATGTAGTATGACCTGATAAACTAAAGTTTTCAAAACTTAAAAATAGCTTTGCACTTTGCACGATGTGGTGGTTTGAGTACTTCCGAAATTTTCTCGCAAGACCTCAAGAAGTTCTACATTTTCACCCTCACACCTCAACCTTCAAAGGTAAAAACTGCACTAAATTATATCTAGAGGCACTTTTGTTGCTCTCGTAATATCAGCACAAATATTTAATATTTCTCATAAAATAATCATAAATTTTCTATTCCAATTTAAGGAAAAAAAATGCTTCCAGTAACGGTAATTATTCCGGAACATCTGAGAAACGATTAAACAATGCAATCTGTTGTTATTTTAAGCATCTTACATTCTGCCCTGTACGCATGCCAAAACATTGCAACAAAAAAACAAACATACATGAACGTACAAAAATAAACAAGTGCAATGAATAAAAATAAAAGAACCTGTTGACATACCACGTCTTGCATCCAAGTATCCATCATCATGTAAGAAGTACACATTTAGTACAATCTTATTGTGGGTAAAGTTTATTACTTTTTCAAAGTTATTCACATTTGAGAAGCTGGGATGCACCACTGCAGTTCGTGAATTCTTGCTATAGAAATAGAGGTAGAACTGTCGATTGTGGAACGTCAAAAAATGCGGAAGAATAAGTATTTAGTTATAACAAAACACTATCAATTCAGTTTTTTAGTTTTCTTTTTTTTTCAAAAAAAATGGCCACTGTAATAACAAGCAATAACAGTATCACAAAAATTTACACAATCGCGATTTTCTTCAATCGTTCAATCGTCGTTTAAACTTTCTATGTGGATTTGATTATTCCTAGTTGCCGAGATGTATGCGCTTCATCTGTTTCCCTCGTCGGAGATATTTTACGTAACTCTCGTTCGCCGTTACAGAGCGCGTTTTCACAGTTGCAGCTTACGACGACCACAAGGCGAAGGCTACTACGATCCGCGAATGACCGAAATCAGCCGGTTACCAAGTGAAATTAAGCACGTGCATCGCGGATAGCCGACAGTACTAAAACGATGTTGAAGCCGACCATGGAATAACGTGCGGACGGGCTATCCGCATCGCATCACCCGTCGAAATTTTTCGTCGGCAAAATTCGGCTAACACAAGTCCGCGGTTTAACATGGTGCATCTTCTTCTCGAATAATAATATTGTAACATCATCAGCATGGTGTGATGTTAAGTAATAAAAGAAAAAGATGCGAAGTCGGCGGAAACGGAAAAGTTATCGAAATATGTAAGATGATGCGCTTTTTATGTTAATCAAATGTATAATACATATTGTTAGCAGGTTTCTCATATTCTTTTACTTATTTAATAAGTGTTGATTTATTTGCATTTGGTTTCATTTCGAACAAAGACAAGTAAAAGGACGAAGTGTTGTCTCAATGATTTGAAGTGTTTTTAGAAAAACTAACTTCTTAGTCAGGTGAAATTGAGTAGTTGTTTCATTATACAGGGTGATGATAAAGGAGCAAAAATAATTATCTCTGTGAAAGCGGTATGCTGAATTGCTTTGGTGTTAAAAACCAACAATGATAGTTTTTCGTCCAAGGAGAAGTTTTTGCAGTTGAGGCAATTTACTTGTTCATTGACACTATTTTTATGTAATAATCGTACAATGAAAAGTTGGTTCACATTATGATTTAGAGTAAATTATCCTATCAAAAAATGGCGTTCTATTTTGGATCTAGTAACATATTTACATAATTTAACTCCTTGATGTATGTTTGGATCGACCTTGACACAGCAAAATTTTTGAAAGATATACACTAATGTTCATAGAATGCCTAGACAATACCGAAAATAGTGGTTGCAACAGTTATAAAAGTATTGTGTTAGATAAGGAGGGTATAATCAACTACTCATTGCGATAATGTACAAAATTACTTAAGTAAATTATAACACCCAAATCAAGAGGATACAAGTAGTTTACTAAAGAAAATAGTTTTGAAAAACGAAATATAATCGTAAAAAATGGCTCTGGCAATACTCCGACTGCAAGTTGTGGCTGATGAAGCAGTGGGGCAGTGCAAAGACATTCGGAAAATATCTAACACCAGGGTTGTCCGAAACGGAACTTGAATACCCAGTTACAAGCTTTTATCCTACCGCGCCCTAGTTTCGGTGAACAATCAAACTTGTTTCGCGTGTTTTTTATATACCGTTAATGTTAGTCTCCGTACAAATAAGCGTTCGTAGCGCAATGGACTGGATGTACGCCAACGACCTTGCTGAGTCGTATTCGATTCCTCAATATTTTTTTTTCAATGTTATTGTATCCAATATTAACAATCATATTTTATGCAAATGATTCATAAATGATATTCTTCGTTGTTGCCTTCGTGCCAATGGTTAAATACGCGAGGCTTACGTCACAATTATTAGTAGAAGACAGAACACCTTTTTTTAAATGTTAACGAAGTATGTTTTCCCGTTTTATTTATGCGACGGTGAGGTTGGAAAACTTTGTCGTTCAAACAAGGGCCTGATACTCGTTTACTTTATCGTTTTCTGACGTATAGAGCGAATAAATTGATACGGAATAAACTAAATTTCATTAGACTATTCGCGATTGTGAAATTAAGAATACACGACATAACGCAGATTTGCTTCGAAAAAAAAACCACTGGCAGGAATCGAAGGCGAGTCAGCAGGGTCATAGGCATAAGTACATCCAGTCCACTGCGCTACGTGCGCTTACTTGGTGTGTATTTGAAATAAAAGTAAAAAATATTCAGAATAAAGATAAGAAAGATGCAATTATGTAGAATATAAATCCAAAAAATTTATGTTCGATTACGACGCGAATGCCAAAATTAAAATTTTCCTTACAAATTGTAATATGCGCCGCCTATTGAATCGAGAATGTTGACCTCGATCGAATGTAAGACATCGCAGAAACAGCTGTCGATGTTAGAAAAACTACGAGATAATGCTGTTGTGTCAGCTACACCTAGTCTGCGCTATATGCATTCGTAAAACCCAGTGACACGGCAAATATTTTATAAATATCTTTGTCTTTTTTTTTCTCGCGTCTGGGAAGAAATTTGCGGAAAATATTTTAAGATTTAAGTTTAATAAAATAATATCTTTCAATTTTTCATAGCCTTTACATTTATTTCAAATACACCCTGTATAACGAACTGGCGAAACAATGTTGATTTTTCTCAGAAGCTAGGATAAAAACTTGTACCTGAGTACTCAGGGGAGGTCCCTCTAAAACATACTAGTAGTTGCGACTCATCAAGATCCGTGACGGACAACCTTGGTTTTCCTTTGGTAAGTCAAAAGATAGGTACATCGCGGGGAACCAATAAGTAGCACCAAGTGTTATGAACAGACAGATCTACATTCCTGATTGTTCAACACAACTAGACGCCAACTGTAAGATCCCCGCGGACGCCTTTTGAGAATCATGTTTAGAAGCTACTATACAACATAAAAGTGCAATGCATTAATTTGGAAACCTTTGGAAATCACGTTGGCGATTTTATGTAAATAAAAGACAGACTAATAGTAAAAGACTACAAAAAAAGATCAATTCTATACAGGCGGTATTCCTGTTAAGCTTTTGAATGTTACGTCATATTTATGTCTAACAACTTTAAGAGCCATCTTATTGATATTCGATCGTGTGCAACATGACAAATTACTTGCAAAGCTTTAAAACTATGGAATTAGATTATGTTGCTGTTTGGGCTACTTCTATATATCTATTATTGGATTTTGATTATGTGACGTTTTGGCATTTTGTATACTGACACCAAATAAGATACAATTGATTTTATGCTAATGTTGTGTTTGACTAGTGGGAGTTGAAAGTTATGGTGTTGGTTGTGGCAGTTATGTACGCAATTTTCGTTGCTTTATTTTGACGTGATTGTCTTCTTCGGTTAAGATTATGACCATGTTCAATTAAATTCTTTCTAAGTAATCACATCAAATTGAAGAGCAAACTTATCACAATCAACCCGATAACTTCGCGGAGCTGCTGTATTGTTTATGACTTCTGTGAAAGATCAGATCTAATTTTTAAAGCTTTCGTTGTTTAATAAACATGATCAATACCAAAAATGGTAAGAGATTGGTCCTTCGTAGATCAATGTGTACGTTTTGCGAAATCAGCATTTTGGTTGTGCTACCCTTTGCTGTTGGAATAGAATTAACAGCACAACATTATATACAGGGAGGTAAAAAATCATGAAAAAGTATTTACATTGCATGAGCTGCCTTTGTTAAACTTCAGCTTCTGCAGGATGGCTCAAATTTTAGTGTTTGTATTGTTTTAAATATTGTAAATTTTAGAAAGCTAATATGGAATTTTCTAACATGTAACACTGCAAGGCGGTGCAAATTATAGTTACGATGGTAAATTCTAAGTAAATTAAGTTATTTGAGGTAAATTTTCAGCTTTTCTCATGTAAAAGTGGATAAAGCAGTGATGATATAGGAAGTCAGAATTCTCCTCCAAAAGAGATTATTTAGGAGTGAATTTTAGATTTTTAATAAATCATACTGCAATAGGTTTGAAGCTGTTGATCTTACTGTTCTACTGCGTCCGAGTCTTAATCTAATATTCGACATTCCACAGATATTTTTGGCGAACGTGTCTCTATGCAGATCATTAATAAAAATTAAGAACAAATCAGGTACACTGAAAAAGACCAGTGCAAATTTTCCTGTTGAAGGACGTGAAGCTTTCTGCTAAATCAAAATAATTTGTGATCCAAAAAGAAATAAAAATCCTGATATTACAAATTAACATGACGCGGAAAGTAGAGGTCTTTGCTTAGCTTAAGGCATTTGTGACAAGAGCAATCTTACCTAAATTTTCAATAGTAATGGGCCAAAATAAATCGATCAAAAAAGTTCATTCTTTATTTACATTCATTGTAGCAAATTGTAGACCGTGAGTAAACTAAATTGAGTATTCAAAAGAAAATGAGATCTTGTAAAATACTAAAGCATTTGAATCGCATTTATAGACGGATAAATTATATAAAAAAGCAGAGAGAAGTAGTACTGTTCACATTACACGTACACACTACAAACGCACACACACAATTGTATTCAGTCCTTGTCTAATTGGCGTTGTTGGAAGGCGGTCGGACGGAATGCACTTCAAAATACTACACTGCTGCATACGTAATGAGAAGACCTTGAAAATCGCATTTTCGTTTCGAATACCAGCTGTACATGTATCTATGTACACAATGTCTGTATGCAGTGTACACATGTAGAAAAAAATCGTTAATTGCTCTGATGTAATGGAAACGCAGAACTCGATTAGAAACATTGAAAAACTAAAACATTCTCTGCAGATTGAGTTTTTGACGGATTGTGGGGAACTCCAGAAAAAGCGCGTGACGTCGAAATTAGGGTTGTTCTGAATGTATTTTGTAGAAAAATTGACGTCAATGTCTTTAGAAAGAAATTCCATCATCTACATATGTATGTATTGCGTAAGCGTGGAACCTTTCGAATAGTTCCATACGACAGGTACACTCATGGAAAGTAAAGGTTCGACACTTTCAATACGTTGTTATATAGAAACTGCCCAATCTTTACTTTCCATGAGTGTACATACATAACTATATACCCGGCATTCTCTGTAAGTCACGTCTAAATAAATGAATACTCAGAGTAAACCGTGATGATTTTTTATTTGTATGAAGAAGGTAGTATAGGCAATTGATTAAAGAGGGCTTGTCCTCATTTATAATTTACGTCGAATGGTCAAATTTCTCGTTTCTCGTAAAGCTGCAAGATGTGATCTGTCTCTCTATCATAATCGTCTTCTATTTCGACTTATTCGTGTGTTCTTGTGTTCTTAGAACAACCTTGTTTTGTAATCAGAAAAAACACAAAACATATGTAAACTGACAGATCTTTTGACAAGTATATAGGACACTGCAGAAAAAATCAAAGCTGCAAAGTGATCTTATTGTTTTGGAAGTTTATATCGACTCATGTTACATATATGAAGTATAATAACTTTGACAAAATATTGATCTTCAGAACACAAATTGTTATACTTCAGAGAATGCTATCCAGTTTTTTGGTAAATTTGATACATATTACATACATATTTGTAAGATTTTTGTGCAATGTCTATTTCAGTATGATTGGTCGAATTATAAACTGCGAGCAAATAGCAACCCAAATCGTTGTCAAAGATCCCAAAAAATTGCTGCCGATTGTAATAATAATTGATTGAAAAAAGCGTCTGTAAGTACTGTTTTACAACGTCTGAAAGAATTACATAGATCTGCACAACTAGATTTTCAAACAAATGTGCAAACATTCCAAAAGTTTCCAGAGAAAATGTACATAAGTGGGTAAGTGCTGAAGTTAAACATAGAGTTGATTCGGTGATATAAAGTTTGGAGGTCATTTTTTTGCAGAAGAGATAGTAGTTCGCGCCATAATACGAAAATGTTACAGCTTAACAGTTCAGCTATAGTCTGTTTACGATAAACGAGGTACGTCATCAATACACGTCATAATGGCGGCTCCCATTATTGCTAAATAATGTTTTCTGTAATAGGTTATGTATTAAGTCATGATAGCTTACTGACATGCAATTTGCGTTAACGGTTAAGTTCATACTCACAAGATGGCAACATTGTACAGGACAGGTACCTTTGCATAGAAGAAAGCCTTATATCTTCGATTCTAAGGACAGTTATTTTTGGGTACATATTTCGTTTTGTAAAGATACCTAACTATTTCTTTGACTGGTTATAACGTGCCTGCTCTGTTATCGTAAACAGACTATAGGATAGACCCTGATGGATGACGTACAAAGTGTGTGCTTGCAAGATGATTCCATAAGAATAAAGTAGCCGTAAGACGGGTAGAAATTTTCTGGAATATGTAAAATGGAGAGAAGTCCAACAAATAATAGAAACAAAGAAAATTATCCTTTTGTAGAGAACAACTCCTGAACAAGCTGAAGCCAAAGTGTTGTGAGTATTTTTGTAGATATGTTCGGCTTTCTTACTTCCAAAGAGTGAACTCGTCCTGAACCCTTTGCAATTAGAACAAACATTTGATATTAAATTATCTTGAAGTATGTAACAGATCTTTAAAAGCCAATAAAATAATGGTGCTTGGCCTAATGGACAAATAAATTTCACTCTTACATCACCGTCTTCTTCACGTTTGGAAATTGTTATGCAAATAGGCAATGGTTGTCATGTAAACATACTATACATAAGATTTTTTTGTAGGAGGCGATTTCTCACAAAAATTAAAAATTAGTCTTTACCTTCACTAATATTCCTAGGAAATCAATTGACAGGAAAACAAAGCATTCAAAGCTGTGACTTCCAAGAAAGTCTTAGCTAGTGGAAGTCTTGCAGAAATATTGACGCGAAATGCAGAAGTTTTAAATAAAACTGTCTATGTTCGATTGAATTAAATTTTCTTCGTTCTGACTGTACATGAATGCTGCGGAGAAGAAAAAAGCTTTTAATAAATTCTAATTAAATTTTCAGCTTTTAAATATTGAAAAGTATATTATCCAAGACAAAAAAATGGCATGGATTTATTTAGTTTCGCAGTAATTAATTTAATTTTTTTCCGTGTGATTTCATATGGAATGACGAGTCAAAGAACAGTTCCATTGTAGGGGAAAACAGTCCAATATGTTAATAATGTTAGAATTTTCATTTTTATTAATACGAATGAAATATTTCCTTAAAATTTCACTAAAACATATTTTAAATTAATTTTTTTATTAGCTCTGAAAGTAATACTTTGTGGGTTAACAACGCATAGAACCAGGTAAGTAAGAAACATTTAGCTTCGTTATCTTGCATGTTGCTAGGATTACACAGTTCTCTCATTTATAGAGTAGCAGAAAAAGATTGTAAATTATTTGCGTAGATATCTAATTATATAAATAAATAGACTAACATATAATTATTAGTCCTTTTAATTTTTTTGTTATTGCCTGTGTCGTTTGCGGACATGACTCCTTTTTGTTGTTTTATTTTATATTACAATAGAATTCTGTTTCTTTTTTTTGCGACTTAAGAGAAGCGTAACTTGGGCAATTGTTTCAAAAAATAGAAATTGATAAGCCGTATGATCCTCTTAAATGGCTAACATGGCTTGATATCGTGCTAGCATGACGTGAACCAAATTATCAAACACGTTTGGGAAATATTTATCACTATCAGGATAACTAGACTGAGTCTTTGGATTGTTATGCAAAAGGTTTGAAGCTTTTCATGAGATTTTAATCGCTTCTTTGCTCTTAAACATTTCTGATAAATATTATTTCTGTAGTCTGCAGTAATACACACGTAAGTGGAACGGGCAACTTTGAAATCAATTACAATCTGAAAATTTTGTGCGTTCTAATCATTCTCGTTAGTAATCCCAATTCGAATGCGGTTCTATCTCTGGCATTGTTTTTTCATGACCGCAATTAGTGTTATGTCGATTGAACCCAGATAGACTTCGCTAATGAACACACAAGAGATAGATAGAACATTATATGTATATAGTGAATATAAAAAATTACTGAAAATTTTGGTTAACATACAAATATACTTAATTGTTAGTAAAATTAAGAAACGCAATAGAAAATTATATTATTAAGAATGAGTGTTCTATTGTTTTATTCAATATAAATATCATTTATGATGTTTAATTATGTAATCGTTATTCTAACTCCTTCAAATATTTATTTAACTTGTTTAATATACATACGTTATTGTATTATCTCAATTATGTTAGTTTAATTTTTCTGCACAAATCTTGTTACCTGTTAATTTATTATTATTAGTCATTATTATTGTATCTAAACCTACATATAAACGAGGGATAAGCTACAGTTATTGAGAATTGAAAAATCTAGTTACTCTGTTATCGAAAAAAAATGGAATTATCATGAGAAAACTTTCGGATAATGATTTACATACTACGATTTCAAGAAAGGATTGAGCGTGTGAAGTTTAACCTTCTACTGGCGTTGTGGGGTCGCTGAGACCCCCGCAGATAATATTAGCGCTCTATTATCTAGTATTGTCATAGTATCAGCATGTGGCTCCATCTACCTTCAAATAAGGTACTTAGCTTGCGACAGGCGTAGACAGAAATCAGTTACGGCCATAGGTATTGCTAATATATGTAGACAATGCGCAGAATAGCAACTTTGCTTTTTGCAATTTTTTTTTAAATTAGTATGTTTTTAAGAGTTTTACACGTCTTTTTGTAGGATAAACTTTATATTTTGAAATAACATAAGGTACAGCATGTCCACTATCTGTTACACTGTTTTTTTATGAATAGAGGAATGTTTGTGTATTTGACATGTTTTTACTTATTGGAATATTTATTGCGTTTTTTGTAAGAATTCATAATATATAAAAGTCATATTCGTCACAACTGATTTTAGAAGAGTCAAATCGTAATTTATTTGCAAAGTTAGATATGCATACGTACACACACACACACATGTAAAAATTTGTGGGGTCGTATAGGCACCACGACGCCAGCTAGGTATAAAAATTTCACCACGCCAGTAGAAGGTTAAAATCGGCATTTGGGGATCTCGCACCATCATTGGCTACTGTTTATAGATGTTATAAAGAATTTAAACAAGGTTGTAAGTCGATGGTACACAGAAAAGTAGCTGGCCCTCCTTTAATAATAATAATAATTAATAACCATAATAACAATTAATTTTTTTAAATTAATTTTATTTAATTCTTCCACACACTCCACCTTCCCCAAGACATAAGGCCAGCATATGTCGACCTCACCTCCCGGGTACCTCACGCTGACTCAGCAATTGCCCCCTACCACCCAAAAGGTAGGAGGGCGCAAAATGCCGGCCCCAAACAAATCTAACAATATAATTACATAGAAAAAGATAAACTACACATGCATTCTTCAGAGAGATAGACCGACTTAAGATGTTATCTTTCCGCATTTGCCGTGGAATTTGGGAAACTACAGAAAACCACATTCAGAAAGAACATATCGGGGTTCGAACCCGATACCACCGGACTATGAAGCGAGCGCGCTAGGCACTGCGCTACACGCCCCACGCTAACTGCTGCTAACTCCGAAAACATTGATGCGGTGAAGATGATGGTGGCAAAGGACAATCGTGTCACCTATGTAATGATAGAATCCAATATAAGGATTAGACCCTCGATAATGAGATCAATAATGTACTACCATTTACATTTGAAAAAGGTTGTAACTCGAACGAAACTAACAAGGGAACACCGGCGGGTGTCCCCCTCCGATTTCGATGAAACTTT
>SMLS01069226.1:0-12551 GCA_004785975.1 Popillia japonica
AGTTGTAGATATCCACATAAAGTTACTAACACACTAGAAAACGACCAAGAAGTGTAAAAAGAGCAAATAAATTTATTATTAGTAGTAGTTTCGGTATATGTATTTCCTATAAGAAAACGCCACATTCTTCAAAACTATTGCCAAGAGGTTTATATTTCAATTTCGCATTCTTTATTACACAAATTGTATTCTTATTGCTCTGTTTACATCATATTCAACGTAATACAGGTTACTTATTTTTATTAATTCCAGTGTATTATAAATTGAACCTTGTTATTTTTAAATATATTTATCGACTCAGTTCTTAATTTAATAATAAAATTTTCACAAAGTATATGGCTATTATGCAACAGCTTATTTTTCGGGTCTAGTAACTCTGAAACAGCCAAGGTGTTCTCTAAAATACTACCTTTCACAAATTGCTTCATTATTTATAATTATACATCGCCCCGAACGTGATATACACTTGTACACAACGACTTTATAAATAATTTAAAGGCAAGTTCGATAATTAATCTCGAAAATGGAGCATGGGAACTATTCAAAATGACGAGCATACGATGTTTGTGTTGGTGTTGAACGCGGTCCGTATATAATAAAGCAAAATGGAACGTGACATTGCCCGGGGCGGCGATTGCAATTGAGCGATCACGGATTTCAATCTGTGTGTATTATGTATGCTCTTTTACACAAGGTAGGTAATATTCACAGGATCGTTAATCAATCGCTTTCTTACGTTTCGTGAAACCAAAAAAAGTTTTATAGAAAAAAAATGAAAGATTTTAATATTGCTGGATGACACAGGAAGTGGTCCTAATTTACTCAAAAATATCGAAAGCGTTCCAGTTTATGAGAATAAACATCTTGAGAATTCGGCAAGTGCGATTTGACGGTTCTATTATTAGTGGACCCGGAATAGATCTATTCTGGAACAACAAACAATGGAGCGCATATGTGAATATGTCATGGACTGTGTACCTAAATCTTTAATGTACGGTTGAGAAAGTAATAAAAAGAATATATTCGTAAGTAGTTGGTTTTCCTAAATTTTACGTGTTGAATAAATAGTTTCACGTATAAACAAAAACTGAGGTGAGTAAACTAATAAACCTTGTATTTTAAGTAATCGTGTTTATACGGAAGTAATCTTATTTGCTCACATTATCGGTCTAAATTATCTGGAAAAGGTCTTCTGTGTAAGACTTCCGGAAGATGTTTGACACTGTTGGGTTAGCACATGACTATAAAAACGACGTCTACATAGCAAATAACATAATAACATGAATTTAGAGGTTCCAGAAGCTTTGAAGATTTGGTAGGATGGTGTAGCGAGCTAACCAAAGTGAAAATAAAAAGTGTATGTTCATTGCTTTTTTTTTCTTTGAATTTGTCAGAGTCAACACTCACAAATTCAGTATTTTATTACACATGATCTAAAGGATATACGTTACATTATTATAATTTTTTAACAAATTTAGTTAATAATACAAAATAAACAAAATCTAATTGCTTAAGGAAAGGGATTTAATCTATGTATATGACTTCCATGTTGTCATTGTAAGGTGAGAAACCTTTCCTTCAAGTTGTTCAGTAACATTTTTGGTTGAATTATCATCAATATGTTCCGTAATATTGTGTTTTAATTCTTATAGGGTTGGTGGTCGTTTTCTAAACACTAAACTTTTTAAATAACCTCACAGCCAATAATCCGCTGGGTTAAGATGAGGAGATGTTGGTGGCAATAAATTTGCGAAATGTCTGCATAACACACGATCTTCAAAAACGTTGGTTAACGATTCTTTGATTTGCCGGAAAATGTGCTCCATTTCGCTTAGAAGTGATCATTTCAATTCCGTGGTGTTTGCTTTGCAGGTGTGGAATAATATAATCTTTTAGTATTTGCAAGTATTGTTCACCATTTACAGTTACAGATAGGGGCGTCTCTTTTCTACTTTTCCTGGTACAAATATGGATGAATGATAAAATTAGCTGATAACCCGCAGCAAACAGTGAGACATAAAGACTTTATTCAACGTTGCTTTGTGGATTTTTTGCAGACCAGATTATACAGTTTCGAATATTGACTCAACCACTCAGTGTAAATAAGATATGCCTCATCTGTCCATAAAATACGGGATAACCACGAATTCAATTTCATCTGACAAGGAGAACACCAGGATTGTCCGACACGGACTTTAATAAATCTCAACCATGTTATAGAGGGACCTTCCCTCAGTATACAAGTACGAGCTTTTAACCTAATGCGCCCTAGTTTCTGAGAAAATCAACGTTGTTTAGCGCGTTCATTCCTAATGTTAGTTTCCCAACAAGCAAGCCTTCGTAGACCAGTGGGCGTAAAATTTTCCAAACCGTGGTATACGAAATTTGCAACCGCATAGATATCCCGTTTGCACTGCTGATTGGTAGTGGATTACCTCTGGCTATGTCCTGATTTTCATGAAGAGTAGCCGCAACGTGGACATCACTAATTCTTGGTCTCCCTGGTTTTGGTAAGTCAGTTACAGGCACTGGTCTTTCAAATTTCTGTATCAAATTGCGGTACGCTTTCATTTAATAAGGTCGCGCTCTGATACCCATTCTCGTATAAATCCACACTATTACAATTTGAGACGTTTAAACCCTACGTTTACTTGAGTTTTAATTTCAAAATGAAACCATCGTAGTACCTCGAAATACAAACTCTTTAATTAAATGGCCACAAGGAGCTAGCACACTTTTGTTTGGGTGTATATATAATTTTTAGTTTTAAATGTGATTAAGGACAATTAAAAATAGATAAAGTATCACGTAATAGTAATAATAATATATCCATGTACAGTAAAAGTAAAAGTACAAAAAATAGAAGTATATAAATTCTGCAATCTTAGGAAAATTAATTCAATTCCAGATGAACTAAGTACTAAGTCGTATGTCATCATTCATAACTTAACACCTAATTACAGCAATAGAAAAGGGTATTAATTGAAAAGTAGATCTTATTATTATCGTTTTCATCTTCGTTTATTTAACGTTCGCTGCTCTATTGAAACCATTGTTGAGCTTTCTTACCTGCTGAAAGATCGCTGTAATTTACATTTGCGGGATAGGACTGCAAACGGCAATTGATGATATCCTGTTCAAGCGTATAAATCTCTCCGAACAGATGTAGAAGATCGTAATTACTCGTAGTGAATATAAAAGAAAACTCCGTTATCTTCGTTAAAGTCGAAGCTCTGAAAATGTTTGGCTCTTTATTTGGGTAAATAATATATTATTCATGCGTTAAGATATATGTGACATATCTTGTATGCGATCGGAATTTAATATTAAAAAAGGTAATATTTGATATTTACAACCAAAATTCGGATTTAGAAGATTTACTGTACCAACAGTTTTAAATAAACATACATTAGCTATGTAAACGAAATAGTATTCGTTATATACGAATTTATAACAATAACAACAGCAAAAATGTTTATTACGGGAGATAATATTCGATAATTTTCGTTAAACACTATGATAAGATACTGCATACTAACATTAATTTCTATTGTATGCGAGTATGTAAAAATAAACTGTGTTATTTTTCGTAATCCAAACAGATAAGGTCGCAATAATTGTCACTTACTACACACTGTACACTTCTGAGGTTATGTATCACCTAAAAGCTAAAAAATCCTGCAAATATCTTGCAAAATGCTATAACAGCATATTGTGACATAGTAATTCATGAAAAAGTAATCAAAGGCAATTATGTATTATAGCTACCAAACAGAAAAATAGCAACACTCTTACTTCTTGTTTATTAAATTTTACTGATATTACCTTCACCCAACTGTTTGCCTATTAATTAGCTATAAACATACAATACCGGTGACATAGGGTACTATTATCATTATTTTCTACTATACAGCATTCACTATGTCTTACCAAATTACCTATTACAACAGACAAGACTGCCCGTTAGCAGCCTAGATGGCTGACCGCCAACATTGTCCGAGTTGTAAACAGCAATTTACAACCGGAAATATGTGATAGATACTACAATGCCATCTTGAAAGTACTCTTTGGTGAATTAATGATAACTCAAGTGAAATTATTAATATTCTAATACAGCAGCATCACTACACCGCAGTACATACATAGTACATCGAATATGCAATTTTAATTTCACTTTTTCCAATTTCTTCAAATTTAATTCCCTAAATTTTGTCGAAATTTTTTGTATTTTGCTTCGTGCAATAACGTCACTGGCCGTTTTCCGAATTGTGCTGTTTAAGAGACAGCCAGTTAACTTGAACATCACACACTACATGCATAGGTATGTCAGTAGCATTTCATTCGAATTCAAACTACAATTCTCTTATCTTAAATATAAGCACCTAAATATGTATTTCTTTTTGCTATTACTCTCTTGGATAGTTTTTCGTTTCACTGTCTTAACTACAGCATAAATTCGAGATACATACATACATAGGTATATAGTAATGAACTACTAAAGAACTTCACGAGAAAGTTTGTAGCCAAGCTTAGAGAGAATTGTTGTCATGAAAGTGTGATTTCGTCCAGTTTCTAACAGAATAAGTTCAAACTTAAGAGTTGTTTGTGTCTTTATTACTTCTACAGTGAAATATCTCTAAAACGTACGCTTTTCGTTTCGTAAGTTTTGAACAAGAGCGATGCCCACTGTAATTATCTTGAAGTAATTTAGTTTGGATAGTGTATATCCTAATTTGTATACATATATATATTATATATTTGTATATACAAATCGTCCTCTAAAAGGTATTCAAAATATGAAATCTAACAAATAAAAACCTATAAAAAATTACACCACAGAAGTTGTGTTGAGGATGTGTTTTTACGGGTTAATTTAATTACATTGAGCAGTTGCAGCATTATTAAGGCTTATGTTCAAATTCTATTACTTTTTTGCCATGTGTCACTCCGCAAATTGAATAATTGTCTCGGAAAGGTTCTCAATATGTTTCAACACGCTAATGAACGAATGGTACTTTACAGGCATTAGAAGATGTTTGGCTTGATGCACAATTTGCTCGCAATACTTTCAATCGAGAATTGAAGATTATATATCTGCTATATTAATTAGAATTACGTATGAAATCTAATCGTAGGGGAGGAGTGAGAAAAGTGGCCAGTACGGGTAAAGTGGCCATTGTCGGTTTCATGCATTGAATAGTGCTGCAACATGGCAGGAAGCGGCCAAACTAATTCATATGACGCGATCAGTGTTGTCTGTGCTTTTGGTGCTAGTATCTTGGCTCGTTTTTATTTAGTAAAAGTTTTTGTGATTTTCAACTCTCCCTATTGCCTTGATTTTTTGTACATTAATAGTTATTTGCGTTGCCCCATCTTAAACAGCTTGTTTTAACGTATAAATCAATTGTGTTTGTTGCTAACTTCAGCTATGTTGGTTAGAATCCTAACTACAATTTCTAATAGGGCGTCCAATCGGGTAAAGTGGCCACTCAGTTGGTACCAACTCATGTGCCCTCTTCAAGAGCAGATTCCTTTCAACCTACAGCAAATCTAGACCTTCCAACTCCTTGATATACAAATACAAAACAAATGAAAATCACATCCAAACACGTACAAAGAATTCCATATAAGTCCAAGAGATATCAATCCTTTACCTAAGCAAAGAGAGCAAAAACAAAGAAACGCAAATTGAAAAAAAGGAAAGACTGCGATCATCACTTCAAGCCTCTATAAAGTTGAATGGTCGGAGAGAAAAAGAAGAAAGATGAAGAGATGTTGACGTGAAAAAAAAATTAAAAAAAAAAACAAAACGAAATCTGAGCGAGTAAAAGAAACTCACAAGAAAAGCCAAAACAACCAAAACCTAATGTTTACCCAAGCAATAAAAAGTCTGAAGAAGATGATGACAATGTTGGCGATGCAGAATGAAGGGTAGATACGTTGGTCCAAGTGCAAGTTCTGAGTCCAGAAACAGTGTGCCGGTTGGAAGAAGAAGATGATGAGTTTGAATGTGAATTTTGTTAAATAACTGTTTCATAAATGCCCCTTTAAATTACATTAAAAATGACATTAATTATTCAATTTTAAATTAGTCGATTTTAAATTGTGTTTTGTAAAATAAACATGGTTGTATAACGGATTTCATTTGTTTTATTTAAAAAGACTTCGCTGGGTAAAGCAGCCAGTGCATGGCCGCTTTATCCGATTGGGAGGAAACGTGGCCACTTTGCAAGGGTTTATGAAATCATATGTAAAACTAAAAGAAAAACTTTGAAATGGACAAAGGACTATACGATTTTTATCGTTAGGGTCTGTAGAATTTATATCCATATTTAGAGGTTTGTAAAAAGTTCAGGTTTTTTATATTTTTATTAAAATTCCTTAGGATGGCCACTTTACCCGTCTTTCCCCTATCCATGTCTAAACGTTTAAAGACGGCAATCTAAGCAAACGTTAGAATGATAAAATAATGATATATTAAGTTTTGATATTCGAAAGACACCTACTGAGAAGTATATTAGCGCAAATTCAAGACAATATCTGGAGAGTGAGATATAATGGACAGCTGTATACTTACTAAGAAGAACTGTGCTTGTCAGAGTATATAACGCTTGAACGATTGCAATAGTCTGGACACGTGGTCAAAATGGAAAAAGAATACCGAAGAAACTTCTTAACAGAAAGATGCAAGCCGCAGGCCAAGACGACGATGGAAAAAAGCACTAGACGAGGACCCAAAAGAATTGCTTGCAACGGGAAGCTGGAAAACAGTAGCGAAAAACAGAGACACATGGCGAAGGATCCTTAAAGTCGCTTCTTTTGTTAATGTATTATGTACTTTCTTGAAGAAAAACCCAAAATGTTCAACATATTTTTAATTTTTTATAACTTTTAAGGCATTATTGTAATTTGTTATTGGTTTTGGATAGCTGGCTTCATAATTTACTTCTCATGGAAGTTTATAGAAGTCCTACTTTATTCTTAGTGTAAAGATTTTCCTTTGGGGTAGACATTATCATTCAAACACCATATTCTTCGCAACTAATTATATATTTTTATTTTTTACAAGCTAACAAGGCCTGAAACAAAATACCTAACTCGATACGTAGGTAGTCGCATGGCAAAGGATATCCTTTCTCGACTCAATATCGTCTGTCCGCAGGAGCGAAACCTAGCCGCATATGTATTCTTTTCGGGTCCGGTCAAGTAGATATCTGCTTAGAGAGAATTTCTTATTGGAAAATGAACCTGTGTAGATCGGTTATATAAAAAGTGTCCGTTCAAGAGAGACTTCCATCTCAGAGAGTCTATTCTGCGTAACAGCTAAGCAAGTCTAATTTGGATTATATAAGAAATAGATATTTTACTAATCAGGTTACAAAGAAACAGATTTCTTTATCTGTGTTTGATGCAGCGGCTTCTTCTTGTCTTGCTTGTCAAACTGACGCTGCAGCTGCAGCTATATATTGTTAGTGGAGGTAATATGTTTTCATGGATATGTTATAGCATTATACACACTACATACGTTATAATATCAATCAGGTAAAAGTTGCTAGAGTTCCGGCAGGAGGAAGTAGATCGAATAGTTAAGACGGTTCCGATTACTAAAGAGAATTTTGAGAATATTTTTTGACGCTTTGTGAACAGTAGTGGAAGTTTTGAGATGTCTAAAGTAAGTGCTGTACTTAATCCAGTAACTACTATGATAATAGTGCATTATACTCTCGAAAAATAGCCAACCACATGAAAACATACCCTGCTTTTGTTTATAAAAAGAGTTGTGAAATAGTGGTTTTAGAATTACTTTAAATTAGTCGATCTTCTGTCATTTCAATTATTCAACCTTTCATAGCAATTGGATTGAAAAAGATAGTCGAAGGTAATCTCCAAGTCTCGTTGATGTTCTAAAAATAGTTGAGACGTCTCGTCAGGCATATTCCACTACAGAGCGTCGATTAAAAAGTTAATAGACTGTAAGTGAGTATGTATAAGTATGTACCTATGTAATGTGGGTATGTATTACATTGCAGTATACATAGAAGCTGCGCTCGTACATGTATTTTATATAAATGTATGTATATACATTGTCATGGTCGGCTTTCTCGACAGCATCTCGTCTCAGGCGTCTAATTATAAAAGGCCGTCCAAGGTCGCCTATCATTACAGGCGTTAGTATAGCGAATAAAGGCGATAATAAAACCTAAAGATCGCCTCGTGCGGAACGCACGTAAAGTATTATAAGACTTGTTTTTTCGCAAATGATGAAGAGGTTCTTTAGCATTTAATTATTACATAGATGAATGGAGCGGAGATAAAACAAAATGGAAAAGTGTAACATTTGCAACTCTAACTACAAAAGATTCTTTGTTAAAGTGTCGTTCTCAAAATGTACAGTATGCTATGTGGACGATAACTTCAGTATGGATCGATGAACTTCGTAAGTTTGAAAGTCTAGCGCAGGAACGAAGTTTCACAAACAGAGCTCCTGCATACTCCATCTACAAAGTATTGTTTCTTATAGACCAGTAAAGTTATAGAGAATACTGAATTTTTTAAATATAATTTTTTATAAAACTATAAATCATTTATGGACCACTCTTAATAAACCAGCGGCTGTACGTTTTGATAATTTTTCTAAGAAACATTAGTACTCAAAGATTGATGAACTAAATAAGGACCCAAAAGAAAGACTTTTAAATTTGTATTAAAATATTACATTGCACCTGAGAAATTTTAATACAATATTAAAAAGATTGATCCACTGTTCGAGAAAGACTCAAAGATATCAAACAACAAAATTCCAAGGTGCTGATGTCGGGTGAGGGTGTTAATTAAATTTATGACAAAGGTGCATCAGGATTTGCAGTTGAAGTGTTAGAAGAAAACTCACTCAATGCAACTCACGCAGCACAAAAGAAGTTCTTCATAAATAGAAAAGATTTGCATGTGCGAAATGAAAATTTAAACATACAGTACAGTTACACATACCTATAGAATGCATAAAAAATTGTATTTTTAGATGACACTACAATAACTAGAATGCGTTTTTACGGTAGAAAATATATTTCATACCATCACTGTCAGGCGTTCAATCCAAAACACACAAAATCAATTCCTAAAATGTGGGAATCATGCTAAAGTTTGGGGATGCTACTTTGAGAGAGGTGTTGGTTCGCTAAAATGGGTTGGCGGAGGATTAAGTCAACAGAAACGTAAAAAGATTTTCATTGGGGATGGCATCCATCATTCTGCAAAATAACAGAATGGGTATGTGTTAACATGGCGGTTCCAAAGGATAACAATCCTAAATCTATGTGTTACGACTTTGTTAGTATTTAGCATTTTAGTTATGACATGATTCAGTGCATTACGCCATCTGTTGGCAATTTGTTAAACCCAAGTTTGGCATGGCGCGTGTGTGCGCATGTACAAAGGTGTGTATCATATTTTATCATGTAAAATATAGATGTACATATAAAGAAACGTGTCATAATTTTCAATCATCCACCTCATCACGATAAATACATGGTCCTTCGCAATCCCGGTAACACTATGCACAATATCTCAATGAAAGAAAACAATGTTGTGGTTTTAAAGTGAAAACCAGAAAAATGTCGTAACCACATAACATATTACTATAGCATAGAGATGCATTAACTTACATAAGTTGTGTGATTGTAGGTATGTTATAAAATCTGCCAACTTTAAATTTTAATTTCTTCTTTTGTATTTACGGCTTTTGTAATATAATCCCACTGCTAACACCAAGACCGAATGCAGAAGTACGCAATGAGTACCATATACAGTGCAAGAAACCATGTATGTTTATAAATCGTCTGAAATCCATTCTGGAACTTGCAGTGCCCCCCACTGACAAGAACCTTTTACTAAAGATTTACCACCGGCTTGAAACAGGAACATTTCCTTTCGTATCTAGTTAGCGACGGTAAGGCAATAACATCCCCAAATACAATATAAGTGGTATGTGATTGAAAACAAGATACACGCGTTTTCCTTAAGGATGGACGAAAATAGAAATACACTCTCGGTTCGTAGTCGGAAGCGTGTCTTAGCTCTTTGACAGTCTTTCCTTGTATCCATCCGTTTTTGGTGTGAGAATAGAATCATCGAGTTAATTCTTCTGTAAATAATGTCGTATTGTTAAAACGTTTTCACATTCATTATTTATTTGAAAATATTTAGCTTCAACAATAGTTCATGTCGGTGGTTGCCTATTTTATCTTTATTGATTACTGATTAATTAAATTAAAATTAAAACATACATAGCTTACGAATGTATTAGTAGCGTTGAAGTTACCGATCGATAATGTCTCAAATATGTACCTATCTACAAGATCGCAACACTTGTATCTCGTATTATTCTGTACACTTTTACTTATAAAACTATCAAAATTTGATGATGGGATGTTTCAGTCCAGTTATTAGATAACAAAAAACTTTTGCCCTTGAGGCTAGATCTTGCATCAAACCAATTATAAAAGTTCTTTATTTGGGCTGTAGTTTCTTTTGACTTTCCACATGATCCTCTGACAATTGGGTTGATACTCATACAGTCTCGACAAAAATTCACATTATAAATGGTTTATGGTTTCACCTTTCAGCCATAGTGGTAAGCTTTTCTCGTCAGTATTCACTTAAGTTTCTTTATTAGTCATATGTGAGGTACTTTACTAGAATTGTCGAATTTATCAACAACTTCATTCAGGTTAGGTTAAACCATTCTATTATTATTGGAAAAATATACATACATATCTACATATGTACATATATGTAGGCGCTTAATATTTAGGTCCATTGTTTGATTATTTAGGTACCTACCTCAATAGTTCTCTATTCTCTACTTTATCATCCCCGTTACAAATTTCATTTAATTCATTCATATTACGTGTTACCATTTCGCAAGGTTGTCTTATTTTCTATTTATTAATTATTTTCAAAGTACTACTTTTTTACTAATCAGAACGTTCTTCTACTTTTGAAGTGCTTTAATTATCTAACACGTTAGACTATAGGAAATGCTGTTCACGGTACTTTCGATTTCCTTCTTTTTATTTATGACCCAGCACTGTTGGTCAAATTATCACCTGATATAGTTGGATCGTTGCTTTCACGAAATTTCTTAGATGTTAAACTTACGACGATAATGGCAACACTTGCTTCAAAACTCACAGCTGGATACTTTCGAATTTCGCAAAAACATTTGAAAATGTTGTCTATACCCTAATTTATCATAACATGAAGTCCAGCACGGATTTATACCCGGAAGGTCTGCTGAGACAAATTTAATATCCATCAAGCAATTTGTAAGTGAGGCTTTAAATAATCAAAAATAAGGAGACACAATTTACACAGATCTATGTTAAGCATTCGACACTATAGACCATAGCATTTTGTTGAAAAAAACTTGATTTGTTTGATATGTCAACTAGTTTTCAGTTTTTCATGAATCGAATACAACAAATCAAGTATTCTATAGCGGGTTTTATTCCACACCATTTATTTCAATTTCTAGTGTATCGCAAGGGTCCAGCCTCGGACCTGTTGTTGTTTATATTATATCTGGATGATCTTCTCTGCAGTCTGAAATGCTCCGACGAAGTAAAGATTTACCACACCATTGCTTCTATAGACGTAGACTGTACTGTAACTGTAGACTGATTATCGCAGTGGTGTTCACTTAATATGTTGAGGCTGAACTTCGCTAAGTGCCAAGTGGTTTCCTATGGGCACCAGACTAAGGTGATTAATGTTGCTTACTCTATTAACGACATATTTTTGTCTAAAGCTGAGACTATTAGAGATCTGGGCATTGGTTTTGACAAAAATTTAAGTTTTAGAAACCAGATTGACTACTTGGAAATGTCTGCGTCTAAAGGATTGGAATTTACTATTAGAAATTGTAGGCACTTCGAAGCACATTGAAAACCCTCTATGCCTTCGTTTTGTGAGTTCTTTGGAGTACTGTTCTGTGGTATTGTTACCGTATTATACATATATCTCATCAGCCGGCAATTGAACGTATTCAACGACGGTTTTTAAAGTATCTGCTCTTCGTATGGAAGCTGGTGAATGGACTCATTGACTCAAGTGAGTTTCTACTTGAGTTAAACTTTTACGTATCGTGACGCTAATCTCGATTTGCATGAACTTTTTCGCTACCCAGTCCAAGAACTAATTTACTGAAGAACTCTCTTTTATTCAGAATGTGTAAACTAGTCGACAATTACTATGCGGACATCTTCCACAACCCTTTCTAACAGGGCTGTAAAGCTGAAATACTTCACAGAAATATCTTTGAATCAAGAAATTGTGCCGTTAAGGCGGGTCCACCAACACGACTAATTCAACAGAAAAATAAATCGAACTCCAATTATTTTATTAACAAGATGAAGGCGTCTCAGTGTTTGAGATTTGGAAATGTTCAAATCAACTGAGCGACATTATTTTTGTAGTTTTATGTAGCTTATTTTTTGCTTCAATACCATTGGCAAATTTTGTGCAAATTAATGCTCTTAGGTAGCATGTTATGA
>SMLS01069228.1:0-11862 GCA_004785975.1 Popillia japonica
CTATTTTTTGCGATTTAAACCGAGCGTTCGATTGTGTGGACCATAATATTTTGTTAGCTAAATTGGAATGCTATGGTATACGTGGCGTTGTGACAAAATGGGTCGAAAGTTATTTGAGAGGAAGGTCTCAATTTACCAATATTCGACATAAAGTACACGGTAAAGTAAATTTTATAAAATCAGCGAGTATTCCGGTTGATCAAGGTGTTCCTCAAGGTAGTGTTTTGGGACCCATTCTTTTTTTGGTATTTATTAGTGATATTTCCCGCTGTCTGACAGATTTTAATTTAGTGATGTATGCTGATGACACTAAGTACCTCTGTCGTGTCTGACCCGGATATCACGATAACCGAAAAAAATGCCAATTTACTTCTCGAAAAGATGCACAAGTGGTTTTCTCGGAATTATTTGTTGCTAAATACAGAAAAAACCAAATATATGATTTTCCATAACATACGAAACAAATCGGTTTTTAATACTAGTATCTTTTCACAGAATGTTGAACTGGAATGTGTTCAGGAATTGAGTTTTTTGGGGTTACATATTGACGATACGCTTTCATGGAATAGTCATTGTAATACTTTGATCGCTAAACTCAATACATTGTGTTACCAAATACGTAATTTAAGAACAATAATTGATTTTCAATCTTGGGTATCATTTTATTATGCGAACATACATAGTAGGTTGTCATATGGTGTAGTATTTTGGGGGTCATTGTCGTACAGTCAACATGTATTTAAAGCCCAGAAACGGGTTATAAGAAGTATGGCAGCAATAGATAGGAGACAATCATGCAAAACTTTCTTTAAAAGGTGGAATATTTTACCATTATTAGCAATTTTTATATATGAAATTTTAATTTTAATATTCAGAAACAGAAGTGACTTCTCGTGCAATAGTGATGTTCACTCTTACAACACTAGAAAAGGGTCTCATTTTCATATACCACAGTTTAATTCCGACTTAGTGAAAAGATCGCCGCGTATTCTGGGTTTAAAAGTTTTCAACGCTCTGTCTCAAGATATTAAATCAAAGAATGGAGAAAAGCAATTTAAGCACGCGATCAAAGCATTCCTTTTGCGAGAATGTCTGTACTCGCTCGACGATTATTTTAGTTTGTGTAATAAATGTAATTTAGTTATTTAGTTTTATATGTTTTCCAAATTTAGTAATCATATACAAATTTAGTAATGTATTATTATGATATGTAATATTGACTTATCTCACACATTTTTTAAATGTTTCCGAGATCAATAAAATTTGAATTGAATAGTCTACTAGTTCTGCTGTCGACCAGCACAACCAACAAGTCGTTTCCAACAATTGGATGTAAAATCAGTTTCCTCTATCAGGCTTCTCACTCAAGCAAATACATATTTCAAACATCAATATGTACTAAAAAGTGTTTTTCTTCATTTCGTAGCTCATTTCATGTCACGTGTTCTGGAAGTTTCAACGTGGGCGATAGACATACATATGTTTCATTTCAGACTGCTACTTTCTTTTTTATTTTGACGTAATCCTGTTAATGTTTGTTAAGGAGAAATAATAGTCCAAAAAATTACATTTCGGTTTGTTCCAGCTCTTGCGGAGCAAATGGTAGGCGACATCATGTGACATTTTTCGTGGCAATGCAACACTTCTTCAAGGATGGTGTTTCACCCTTAGGGCCTGAACGTCACTTCACCTCATATATGACAAAGCTAGTTAGAACAGTTTAAAAAACTCGTTTGCATTTTTGTAACTACTAACTAATTAAATATTACGTTTGTAAACATGTAATATGCAATAATTCACACACGCAATATACAGTGTGTAACGTACGCAAGTAGTATATAGTTAGCGCATGCGTAGAAAACGATCACGACCTAGTACATGTATCGTACTGTGATCGGTGGTTGCTACCATTGCATATTTACAATGTTCTAGCAGTTTTTATTTTTCACTGGACACAAAACGTTTTAAAACATAGTGATTTCGAAATAGAAAACGCGATAAAAACTGCATCAACACTATTCGTAATAGTGGGACAACAATCATGTTGATTAGTATAATTATTGTCCGCACTTATCTAAAAGAATTTATTGCACTATTGCAAGTCTGAGTAAGATCAGTATTCTGTTAAAAGCTAAAATGATTTAAAACGTGCAATTTTTCAATATAAGTCTCTGACGATTCAGAAATTTTAGTCATATTATATTTAATTGTATACCTATATGAAACTCGAATTTTACGTGTGGCTATTAAGATTCCTGTGGGAAAAAGATAAAATTCATGACACTGGTCATGGACACTAGTATGTAAACAGCAAGATTGGAGTTGTATTGTATGCAACTTTTTGCATAAAGTTTGCGTAAATCAATAAACAATGACATGTGATATAAATTTACATACAAAATAACAATAACTATACATACATATTGCTGTGTATCTACACAAGGTTATGATACCTAACACAAAGATATGCACCGGCCAGCAAAAACGGTTCTTTAAAAATGAAAACTAGACTCTTAAACGTCGATTCTCAGGGGGAGAGATATGCCCCATATCTCTAAATGGGTCAAAGAGCGAGACTCTAAGTATAAAAAAGTTAAACTGAATTTTGAAGCTGGGTTCGAGATATTTAAATATATCTGCAATCTCTATAAAACTGGAGAATCTAAAAATATTAACTGCCAGATTGAAAATTTATAAACATTAATAATATTACCATATATTTATTTAAAAAAAATACATTTAATTGCGAAAAGTCGTGTGAATAAAAATTGATAAATTTCAATCAAATGCAACGCGAAACAACACCAGAAAAGTATAAACTCTCTAAAGAATACAAACTGGTCTTTATCTAATAATCAAATATTGGAAGTTATACAAAAAAAACTAAATAACTGCAAAATTAAACATAAAGAAACTAAATGAAAATAAAACAACAATCCTTCTATTAACAAAATAAATCAAACTTAAATATTAACGCGAAAGAAACTTCCAGTATTTAATTACCTATCCTACGGTTAGTACTTACATTAAGTAACTAAACTAATCACTACAAAGGAATACTGAATGTGTTTTCGCTGTATTAATAAAACTAAAATAATAATATCGAATAAAAAAGAAAACTAAAATAATAATCAAACTCCTAAATATAATGAAATAATCAAAAGCAAAATCGAAATTGTCAACCGTTATCTCCAAAAGCACATTCAGAACTCTCCGAAACACACATTTTTTTCCAAACACCTCGCTTTTAAAACGTGTGATTACATACCATGCCTTCAAAACCTTTCCTAATTAGAGATTAGCCTACTCTAATCAGGAAAGTATTTGAAGGCATATTTCAATACGATAATATTTAAATTCATCCTTTACATAAAATTTGATATCTTTATAAATACATCTCATAACAAATTTAAAACTTCACAAACGTCTTCATTGTTCGTGCATCTAAAGAAGTATACTTAAAAATTACGCTCTTAAAAAAAAATAGACTCCGTACAATGAAAATATGTAGCTTCCTCAAAAAGTTTCTGTACATTTCGAAAATTTACTTAATATCAGAAAGATCTATAGCAATATGTAGCCGAAGAAAGCATATATGCCACATCCATAAGATACGCATATTCATGCTCCTGATACTAGCACGGAAACGCAAACTTAAGTGTCTATTGAAATAGTTAATCTTATACTTACATTGTTGTTATATTTAATCACCTTCCTCTCATTTCTGTTAATTCAAAAACCTAAGAACTCTTATCAGCCGATAACGCCTACATTCTATGCAATATAATGTGTATATATATATAGGTAGTAAACATAAAGCAACAAATTAAACTTTGTACAATCTGTGAGCATAATGAATACATTATAAAACAATGTAAAATATAACGTACGTAATTTAATATCAGATAAAAGATATAATTAGCCATCATTTTACGGCTAGTAATAGTATCTCCAAGATACCTTTAGCGTGTTGTGTCAAAATTAAGTTAAAGTGGTTACATTTAAGCTGGTGTGTATAAGTAATTGACGAAATAACTCAAATAGTAATTTAGTGAAATATACTACGAAAACCTGAGAATATCAAAAATCTTCATCTAAAAATGTCGTCTGGGTTTTATATACACTTCCCATCGTATGTATTACTAATTTTATGTACTTACCTACATATAACACATATTTATAAAGAATATATAATTCAATTTTTTATAATGAATGTATTACTAATTTGTTCATTATTGTTCATTGGTTTCTTTCACGTTATTTGTATTCATATTTGATACATCATATATCAGATGTGTGACAGTGTACAGTAGCAAATAAAATTACTTAGAACTTGAATTTCTTAAAAACGATGAGATTTGGATGTATTACAAATACTAATAGATATGAAGTAAAGGTTAGTCTGAACGGTTATCTATTATAGAGATTTTTTAGCTGTAGTTATTATATTTATCCTAACTATTATTCATCATAAATCACACTTAAATTGCACATGTTGTAGTCATTAAACAAACGAGAACATACATTTCTTAACTTGCAAAGATTAGACTTATTGCATAAGTGACATAATTCTTATTTCATTTTCTTTATTGGTACAATATAATGAGCTTAAGTTAAAGTAAACCATAAAAACATGGTTGACTCGGGCCACTTACAACTAGTCAAGTATGTATCTTATAAAATATAAAAAAATATGTATTGATTTGGGAGTAAAAAATGGCAAAAGTTTTTAACCGAACTCTAACGATAAAATGTCTTTATTGCTACGGAATACCCACACGTTTGTAAATAAATACGTCAACATCATTAGTAAATGCTCTGGACCTTTGTAGGAGGAGCACGTAACAGTAGGATAGAAGATTAACATGTATTTTTGGCACACATTAGTCGTAGAATAACATTGCCTACCATATATTGCTTTATTCCTTTGTTTGAACTAATTCTCTATGTTCCGAGACTAATAACTATGTTTACGTCAATAACAGGGTATTTTACAACATCGTTTTTTGAACAATTATTGTGTGTAGAGGTGGACATGATGCTCGTAGACAGATGCGCGTTGAAAAGAAAAATCATAGTTCAATTTGGGCGTAAATTGTGGAACTGTAGTTATTAGAAAACTGACGATTGAAGGTGGAATTAATATATTATAAAATAAAAGTTTTATCGAAACGTGTTAAAGCACATTAACCAAGATCTTAAAGTCGCCATTTACCACGTGCCTGTTGCAACTAATAGATCACTATTCCTGCAAGAAGTCAACATCAATATTCTCAATCCGCATGCGCTTTCGTTATAAGTTATAGGTACATTGTAACGTAATTTATGTTGGGTTACCTATGTTATACCTGAAAGTTATGCACATCTTTACTAAATAACAGCAATTACATATAATTATAATTATTTCAATTCAGTCACGTAAATAGGTCCAAAAACAATACGTATAAGGTGAGTTTGGGTAGGCACTTTAGAGCGGAGTTGGAGTGGTGTTAGAGTGGTGCAAGAGTGAGACCACGTGATAAGGTGTTTGCCGGATTATTTCGATACCCAAACAAAGTAGGTGCATTAAGGAAATGTCAAGTGTAAACATAACCTAGGTTTACACCGTTTACATTCACTGTTCAAACTTGTTGAGAAAAGAACAATATCAATGTTTTTAGTTTATGAAGAACATCTAGAAGTACACAACAATTATGCAAATAATGAGGTTGATGAGAATAGGGAAGATGTACCTGTGAATGCTATAAATAAGAGAAACAATATTGTTAATTCTTTACAACTAATTGTACATTGAAAACAACATATTTTTTTGAAGAAATATTTATTACAAACAAAACTAATTATAATAACTAACACAGACATCACATTTTGTTGACCATTTTTTTGAAAAGATCATTAAAGGTGTCCAACCTTGCCATCTTTTCACGATGCCGTTTCTCACACAAATTTTCTTTTTTTCTTTTTCGAGGCAAAGTATTTACTGTTGCAGTATTATCAGAATCACTTTCATCATTAGCACTAGTTTTTTCTATTGATTCATTTATATTTTCTAAAATTTCAAAATTAAGTTCTGAAGAAATTATAAGTTTTCCGGATATAAGTAAAATGTATATAATTTACCTTTATTGATTTCTTTATTGATGACTAGACCACTACTACTGCTACAGGTTGCCTGAGGAATAATTTCGGGTTTATTATGAAGATATTCGTGCATTTTGGCAAAGAATTGCCAATGTCTTCGTTTATTGCCGGATTTATTGTTATGCAATAAAACACTTATAAGTTCGGCGCAAACTTTTCCATTTACTTTCACAGTTTTCTTCTGTAAAACGTTTATTAAATTCTTGTATGCATTCTCCAGATACTTTCTGCCACACTTTTTTTTTAATCCTGAAGAAAATTCAGAGTCATATTTTTCAATTGTGTTTATTAAAAAAATGGTACAATCTGTTGTCCATAATTTTTCATCGCTAGTCTCTGTTATTTCTTTTAATGCATAATTCCCATTTGTAATTCAATAATTATGCAGAAAAATTAAAGAATTAAAATTAAAAGAAATCCAAAATTATTAGTTACCTGATGTTTGTAATACTTTGCAGTTTGGAGAATTGCTTTACCATCGTCGCCGTCCAAAACAATGCGATATGTGTCTGTATTAAAATTCATGCTGGGATATTAACACACTTCGTGATGACTTCATGTACACTTCCTAAATTTCGCACTTTGTTAGGTTACGTACATCATTTAACCGACAAACTCCTCCGTGCACCGTTTTCGAAATTCGATAAAAAGGAGTTAACTCTATATGCTCGTATTTGCTTTACCCAAACACAAGGGAGCGTGCTCTATTGCCACCGCATGCAACTACCCGATCAACAAGGAGTATGAGAGTGTGCACCGGAGTTTAAAAGTGTTACAAGAGTGGGCTACCCGAACTCACCTATAATAATATACTGATTAAAAATAATATTCATGTAAATAAATGAAGTTCTCCTTCATTAATTTAATTTGTCAATGTCAAAATATTATTGTGAAGTATTAGCGGAAATGTTTCTCTTTTAGGTAAGATTCACTATTATGTAAAATGTGCAGACGTTTTGTTTTAAAATGTATTACCGAACTTTTAAGAGACTAAAAAAATATCTCCTGTAATAATAAAACGAATCAATGCATATTCTTATACCAGAAAGATAGGATTGTTTTATGATTTAAACACTGTTTCGCAAATAACTATTGACTCATTTTTGCATCATACCTTAACATACTCTTGTCATGTGATAGTTGACGATGGGTACGAATTTGAATTGATGTTTGGGCTATTTCCATCGTATGTGGAATTCAAATATTCCCATTTCTCTTGCAAGCGCTCCACTGGCTCGTTTGGCAATTTTTGCCTGCTCGAAAGATCGTGACAGGGTGTGGATTTGACCATTACATCTCTTGGGACTAGTTTGTGTTGGCTTGCTTTGTATAGGAAGGTTAGGTGGTTACCTTCTTTTGATAGTTTGTTCATGGTCTTTTCATATAGTCGGAAAGACCTACTTAATTCGGGCGCATATCTAATTTGTAACTCTTGTCATGTGATTGTTGACGTTGGATAAGAATTTGGATTGATGTTTGGACTATTTCTATCGATTGTGGAATTCAAATAGTCAGCATCTTGCTGGTTGTATAACTTGTTGCTGCGTCTTAATGAAACCAATAATGTCCAACTTCCTCTTCGTATTTGCTACTATGACCCTGTCATATCTACACATTTCCGAAGACTAAAACACCACGAAGAAACTACAGTTTATTAATATTGACAAGATAAAACGAAATTGTTGAAGAAGCTAACTTTAATTTGTTATTACTTTTATCAAAACTCGTATAATTGGATCAACCTCTAGACCACACAGTGAAGGCACACAAACGTATGTAATTCGTAATATCGAAAATTATGTTCACCTGTACATATGCATACATACACTTATGAACAAAAGTCTACATACGGGTAGCGAAACGTAAACATGTAAGCGAAAGCAATACATGTATCATGATATCCATGAACAAGATCGAATGTTTTGGAATAAAGTGATATCTACAGACGAATGCAAACTTAGTTATTTCACCAAAAATGGGCATGTAAAAGTGCAGAAAAAAACTCAAAAGCCCAAATGTGTAATGTGAACTGAGCAACTGGGTCTATCAGACGACTACATTTTCCAGCAAGACAACGCACCTAAGCATACTTCGGCTCTTGCCAAGAAATGATCACTTTATCATGTAAAAAATGAGCTTAATTCGCCGCCACAATCGCCAGACCTCAATGTAATCGGACATTTGTGGGATTAATTGAAATGCCGTCTTCATTACAGACATGTTTCCAATAAAAACGGATTAATAGTGATTCTACTAGAAGAATGGCAACATATTTCACAACAAGTAACCGAAAAGCTTGTGTCATCGATGCTATCTCGACCACAAGCTTTTTCTTGAAAGCTTCTGGCAGTCCTACACGATACTAAACTGCAGTTTAAAAAAATTAAATGCATCGTATGTAGACTTTTGTTCACTTACTTTTTTTATAAATTTCCTTTTTATGGGATACAATGCTGAGAAAGTGATTTTTTATTTTATGTTTTGGTATTATTTTTCTAGATTCTTGCATTGTTGTACTTATTTCATCGAAATATATTACCTATGCATTGTATTTACTTATACATATATTAATTTACATTTCGCTGCCCGTATGTAGACTTCTGTTCATAAGTGTATGTACCTACATAATCTGGTGTTATCGTATGTTCTATATCCGTATTCGTATCCTTCAGGATATTTCCTTTCCGAGATACAGGACTTTAAATTACTAAGAACGAACTAGTCTTCTTACCGGAATATACAAATATTTGTCTGAAATAGTCACATTTAATTATGGACTCTCTATAGCATCCTATTTCTATTTTATTTTTATTTAATAATATAATAATAATACATTACTTTCTTTTGGAAGTTATCAATCCAACTAATTTAATCAAACTAATATAAATTTAAATTACTTTGTTTTTATTTACTGTCAATACCAAGAAGAAAATATTAAAAAAATACCAGATGCGTTACATTTTACGGTTTACACAAAAACATACATACAGGTCTCTTAAAACATAGGTTAAAAATTTTAAGGACATGTAGTGCCTACGATCGAAAATAAGGTTAAAGGTCATAATAACCATATTTCGCAAATTCCCTGTTTACGACATAACGAGTGTTCCTAGTTGTATATGAAATAGCAAAAGATAACGTATCCCAGTAAACAGGTGCTCATCAGCTATTGTATAACAGTTTAATTTGACGTTTTATGCACTTTATAACAATTACAATGGTTGCGTATTCCAATGCTGCAATGAGCGATATAGTGTTCATGTACGGTCGTGCCAAAGGAAATTCTTTACAGGCACGTCACCTCCTTGCTAAAACATTTCCTGATCGCCAACTCCCTTCGCATGTGATGTTTCAGATGGTTTTCAATGACTAAGAGAAACTGGATCGTTTGAGAAGCGGTCTTATGATACTGGACGGCAGAGAATTGCTTGTACTCCACAGATAGAAAGTCATAATTTGAATATTATTGATAAAAATCCCGAAACTAGTGTTAAAAGAATTTCGACTCCAGTGGGTGTAAGCAGCAATCTTGTTTGGAGAACTCTTCATGAGCAACTCCTATACCGCTACCATATCCAACGGGCACGAGCCCTTACTGCTCCGGATTATCAAGCGAGGATTTTCTGTGAGTGGTGTTGGCAAACGGCTGCAGATCGGCCAGATTTAATTAACAGTCCGGTGGTATCGGGTTCGAGCCCCGGCATATTCTTTCTGAATTTGGTTTTCTGTAGTTTCCCAATTTCCACGGCAAATGCGGAAAGATAACATCTTAAGTCGGTCTACAGCACCCTGTAATTGGCGGAAGCTGTTGGGGGATGTTAAGGCATTAATTATTATTATTATTATTATTTGGTTAATAACATCTTTTTCACTGAAGCTGGTTTTACTAAAAATGGAATATTTAATTTCCACAACAATCACGTTTGATGTGACGACAATTCTCATGATACCGTTGAAGCCAGACAACAGCAACGTTTCTCTCTAAATATCTGGTTAGGCATTGTTAAGATTGATTGTTTTGCACAACGCTTAACAGGTCCTGTAGACCTCGAGTTCTTGGAAAATACTATAACTGAACTTTTGGAAGATTTACCTATAAATCTGAGACTGAATCTCTGGTTTATGCAAGATGGAGCTGCACCGCACTTTACGCGTGCTGTTATGCAAGAATTAATTTCCTGGGAGATGGATAAGGCGAGGAGGTCTCATGACTTGGCATCCAAGGTCTGCCGATCTAACCCCGTCGGACTTTTGTATCGAGGGTTAAAATTCCGTGTACGCAACACCGTGAAACGATCTTCCAGAGTTGCGCCAACGAATAGAAGGCTCTTGCCAGATAATTCGAGAAAAAACCCTTGTTTTTTGAAAGAGTACGCGCTTCCTTTGAAAGAAGATATAGATCTTGTGTCAAAATAGAAGGAAGTCATGTTGAACATCTTCTTTAGTTATTATAATAATTTGCGGACATAAGTATGTGTATGTTTGTTATATCTGTTAACCTTATTTTTGATTGTACTACATGCCCTTAAAATCTCTAAAAGATGTTTCAAAACACCCTGTATACTTAACCAAATAATACTATTTGTTTTTTTTTGCGCCTGCTTAAATTATGCAATTTTTAGTCATTTTTGTTTAGATGATGTTTAATTTAGATTAGAGAAAATTTATCAAAAGCAACATATTTTAATTTTTGTATTTTTATTTTAATAAAAAAAGTGGAAAGCAGCTTCATTATTTCTTGATAATACCGAATAAATTGTTGAGGTATGTCTCAAATATCATTTTCTGCCATATTTTGTAGTGCTAGTTTTTAATAACAGTAAAGGACTTACTGTAAGAACAAATCATTTTCACACCAATTTATAATTACTTAATTACAATTTCCAGTAGTTTATTTCTTAAACTTAGTTAATCGATGTCAAGATAATATATTTTGCTTAATATCACAGCTATAGAATGTCATTTCATCGAATATTTTAGTTTTGTATTTTATATTTTTTTGTATTACATTCTCTATTATACGTATAATTTGCCATTTTTATGCTTTATTATACTTTCTCAATTATTTTACAAAAGATTAACTTGGTGCTTCTATCCTTTCAGTACTTCAGTTCTCTTCGTCTCGATAACGTTCATCGTGCTTATGATCATATCATTAGCCTGGTTAGTCTTCTATTACATACAAAGGCTAAGGAATATCCATGCGAAAGATAAGCTTTCGGTAAGTACACATTTAGATATTATCGTACACACTCATAAAGGTAATTCTTGATAATGAATTAATATAATGGACATGTCATTTGAATAAGGCTCATCACCTTTGACGTAATTGCCGAATTTTGTATTCTGAAAACAAAGCGACGTAGATTGATACAAATCAGACCATCTTTTCAACTAACGAGTTATACAACGAGCTTATTGTTATTCTAACGCACATATCCAAACCGCTATCCAAATCTGGATAAAGTTCTTACGGTTATTTACATAATTTTCCAATATTTTTAATGAAAGTGAATAATTTAAATTATACGTTCAGATAGATACATATTATTCAATTTCGTTATTGTTTTAATTTATAAAATATATTTAATACGCTTATGTTTTCTTTAAACAAAAGAGTAGACGAAATACGTTTTCAAAAAACCATAAAATAGGTAACATTTTCTAATTCTATCATAGATCTTTATCTCTTTTATTATTAAAAGTCCTAGCAAATAACAT
>SMLS01069229.1:0-11456 GCA_004785975.1 Popillia japonica
ATGGTTGGTATTACTGTCAACCCAATAATTTAAGTTCTTATTTTTTGATCCTGAGCTGTGCTAACTGTTATATCAACAACATCTGATATTTGTGCAGTTCAATAGTGAAATTAATACTAAAACATTTGTAAAGCGAACTTTTTGCTCGTTTATCACATTTTCATTTTCCAGAAATCTCTCAAATCTCCCAATATTAATAGAAAGTATTACCGGGAGATAATCTACATATTTTAAATCTTCCAGACTTTTTCTCTCTATTCCGAATGAGTTCTTTTATCACCAAACTAAATTGAACATAGATAGGAAGTGTCCGCGTGAAAAGTGGACTAGTAGCATGACTGGTAAAGAAGAAAAAACGTGTATCGCTTGGGGCTGCGTTGCTCAACTTGACGGGTTTAAGTTCACTAGAAGATTTGCGGTTCGAATTCTAGCCGGTTTCCGCTTATCAACGGTTCCGATCGCTTTGAATATTCTCGAATCCGTCGTCGCTGGGACCAATCTCAAATTCAAGAGCAATCAGAGACACGGGTTCATTCGCTATGCGTACGTTCGATATTGTCGAAATAGTTTTATCGTCGGCAGCACCCTTGATCTGCAGAAGTTTTTGTAGGGGGAAAGAAGGCAAAGGCAAAAGCTTATCGACTTGCGTTCTACTCCTTTCCTGTCAACGGGATAAAGTTTTCTTTTCGACGTTCCTTTCTTTTATTCTTTTCAAGATACTTAGATACCTACACCAACTTGTAAACTCAAACATTGTTTAAACTAAGCTAGGGTAAGATAACAATTCTGGCAATGCAATTCTATTTTAATAATGTGAAGTATCGTATATATAATTTAACACAAAACATATATCCATACAATAATTTTACGTAGAATAATAGCATTGTTGCTGTGCACATCAGCATTAAATGGTTCATTCAATATAATTTATATACTATGTAGCTGTAACTAGATTTCCGTTTCATTTAATTTTAGACGACATAATAATTGAATATCGAAAATTTATTTAGTAATTTGGTTATACCTTATTATTACTGTCAAAGTTGTTGATGGGTATACACCTTAGTATTCTAAAATAAATGACTATTCTCAACAAATAACCCTTATTCCCAATCTTTAGTACATCAAAATTAATACCTATATGGATTTTCAATATACAGGCTTTCGACCTGTTAACTCAACTACGCCTTTAATACTTTTCTAGCATTATGTTCTCGTCATTGTCTGATAGTAACATTGACGTACACCTAGTAAATATGCCAAACTCACAATGACTAAGGATAAATATCACTATCATGCTGGCCATTAGACCGATCCATTAAGGTTTCCACTTAACTTGCATTACATTTACTCTTTTGGAATTATGTATAATAATATTTTATCTCATGTACAGCCTAAAAAGGTCGGATATTGGCACACTACATTAAGATCACATAAATAGCTAGAACGTTACATAAAACTTATTCTTGCCGAGAAAATATTTGCGACTTAATATTAAAATAGAGCGGCTTTAATGTCGCCCATTAAAATAATGTTGAGAATATTTATGTAATATTCATAAAGAGTGAACATTACAGAAGTTACTAAAATTTGTGAGAAAAAGTGTAGGTACTCTTAAGCATCATAACGTATGTTTTTGTAAATGGAACCAATTGGATTTCGAAAAGTAGTTTCGATATAAGCTATTATTTAATAGCACCGTAAAACAAATTGCAACATATATCTATGTTCTTTACTAGAATCAATAGGAATAATCGCTGAGTAGATGGCAAATATATTTCTGATGAATTGTAATTTTTGTTACCTGAATGACGTCAAGAATAGATATTTCATTATAAATCATTAGCGATAATAATAATAATAATAATAATAATAATAATAATAATAATAATAATATTTATTGTCATTTGCTCATTAAAGAGCATCGACATTGTCAGTGAGTATATAAACAAAAATACGACGAATGAGATGTCGCCGAAACGTCAAGTTTTAAATTCCAATGGTTCTTCTTGTGGGAGCCGTTCAGACACGCGGAGAAATACCCGAGAGACCAACTATACAAAACTACAACAGTAAATACATAGTATATACAGGGTGTCCCAGCGAGACCGTTCATTGGAAGTTTACGGGGTTCTCTCGCGAAAACATTAATTTGAAATTTTAGAACTATATATAGTTGGTTGTGCTCTCTCCAATTAAAATATTTTTAGATTCCTAGCGTTTCCGGTTACACCGGAAGTCGCCATCTACATTGCTACTTTTAATGGAACATCCTATATATTTTTACATATTTGGATTTGCCTATTATTAAGATTTACAAATATCTTTAATTTTTATAATTTGATTTGGGCGTTTTGTAGTTATTCGATGTTTTCTAAAAAAAATTGCTGTAGCAGACATTTATTCAAAAAATCAGAGAACACTCGATTTTTCCAATATCGACTTAAGATTCATAGTATCCGTAAACAACATGTTGGAGTATGTCTTAGCACCGAGAACGGCTGGCTAAATTGTGTGGTTACCTTACTACGGCACGTTAACTTCCCCAAAATTTGGCACCCCCGATTTTTTATTAGTTAGTCAGCTTCAGCATCTAATTATACATCTTTTATATTCCACCTGTCCTATACCTGAAATTCATAGTTCAGGAGATAATTAGAGTTTTTGAAGAATGCACACATAACTCATCGATGCTTATCTTGTGTGCCATGGAAAATTAGCGTTCTCAAAGATTTGTTGCTACAATCTAACGTCAAACTTACGCTTCGTCGTTTAATGGTAGTAAATTAATAATTATCCGTTAAGTGCCTTTACATTATTGCTATAGAGTTGAAATATAGAACAATAACGAAAACAATGTTTACACAAATCAAAAAATTCACACAAGTTAACTCTGTCGTTGGGGTCTTGAGGATGAAGGTTTTGCACTAATGAGTTAGCTTGTAGTCGTTGAAGTGATGCTTTTTCAAAATTCTATGTACTAAAGACTTACTGATTTGCAGATCTTCGGCAGCTGGAATTGGCCTCGAAATAAGTTAAGGTATTCAATTCTTCATCCTCATTATCAACTACACTTTTTGTGGGTTTAACGGGTAAGCAATTTGACCAAAACGCACAACATTTGCTTCTATTCTTCTAAATTTACCTTTGTCATCCGTCTACTGAGAACTTTGTCGCACTTTCGCGATATAAAAAATAAATTAAGTATTTCTTGATTTGTATAAATATTGTTTTCGTTATCGTTATCCATTTTAACTGTAAGTGACGACGAAGTGTAACTTTGACATTAGATTTTGACAATAAGTCTTTGAGAACGCTTATTTTTCATGGCACACTAAATAAGTCTCGATGACTTATGTGTAACGTGTGCATTTTTTAAAAGAAGCTAATTATCTCCTAAACTATCAATTTCAGATATAGGAATGTTGGATATAAAAGGTGTAAAATTAGACGCTGAAGATGGCTAACTAATAAAATATGGGGGTACTATTTGAAAAAATTAAGTTATGGTTCTTCAAAATTTGTCAAAGTTAACATGCCATAGTAAAGTAACCATATAGGTTAGACAGCCGTTCCCAGTCCCAAAACATACTCCAATATGTTGTTTCTGCATGTTATGAATCCTAAATTGATATTCGAAATATCAAGTGCTCTCCGATTTTTTGAATAAACGTCTACTATAGCAATTTTTTTAGAAAAAATCGAATAACTACAAAACGCCCAAATCAAATTGCAAAAATTAAAGATATTTGTAAAGCTTAATAATAGGCAAATCCAAATATGTAAAAATATATAGGATGTTCCATTAAAAGTAGCAATGTAGATGGCGACTTCCGGTGTAACCGGAAACGCTAGGAATCTAAAAATATTTTAATTGGAGAGAGCACAACAACTATATATAGTTCTAAATTTTCAAATTAATATTTTCGTGAGAGCCCCGTAAACTTCTAATGAACGGTCTCGCTGACACCCTGTATACATATAACAAAAATTAAAATATTAAAACATAGTCAATGTAGATATAAAAGGGTACGTTATGCAGGAGACAGACAGCAAATGCAAAATTATCTACTCAGATACTCATGCACACTGTAAAATGTGTTATCGAGCAAATAACTAACTACTGCTCTCCTAAAGGGAACGAGTGCAGGTATTTCTTTAATTTCCTTCGGCAGTTTGTTAAAACATGACACAGCTTTATAGTAAGGGCTGTTTTCAAATAGTTTTGTGTTGTGCATAGACACGCTCAAATCATCCCGGGAGCAAGTGCACATGCTATTATAATTATGACTATTTCTAATAAAGCCATGTTCGTTCTTTTTGAAATATAACAATTCATATACTTATATATATATGGGCGGCAATGTCAATATACGAAGTTTTTTAAAAATATTGCGATACGACTCTCTCGAGCCTATGCGAACCATACATCTCAATATGCGTTTCTGGCTAATGAACATCTGCTAAGCATACGAACAGCAGCCCCAGAAAATGACGCAGTAACGCAGTCGGGCCTCAATATAGGCGTAATAAAACAATTTTAGGACACCAATATCGCAGCAGTGTCTAAGATTAGCAACCGCATATACCGCAGAGCTCAACTTAACGCTCAAACTAGAGCAGTGTTGTTCCCACCTCAAATCACAGTCGACCAGAATCCCAAGAAATTTACAATAAGGATTCTGAGGTAATGACTTACCATTGCATGTAAGATAGGGACTAACAAGATTGTGACAATGCCCAGCTTTAAAATATTGCACTTGCATCTTATTCGCATTTAAGGTTAATCCCTGATCCGCGCACCAAGTCATTATTTCTTTAATTGCAACGTTAGAGGTATTTACAATGTGTTCTAATGATCCTACTATAATACAGCTAGTATCATCAGCATACTGCGACAGTAAACAATTGTTAAGGCTCAAACAAAGATCATTAACGTATACGTTAAATTGAATTAGCCCCAGAATTGAGCCCTGCGGCACACCATGACACGCCAACACCCAGAATAAAAAGACCGTTCAGTACAATCCTTAACGCCCGCAATGCAAACCACCGATTTTGGGTCCGACAAAAATGATCTAATCAGATCTTGTGCAGTGCCGCGCACCCCCAACCTTGATAATTTTTCGAGCAGAATTTTATTGTCTAAGATATCAAATGCCTTGCTCAAGTCAAAGAAGAGTCCCACTACGTTCTTTCTCCGATCTAAACCACTGTACACGGCATTCAAGGCGTTGTAAATTGCGTTACATGTTGATAATTGGTACAGATGCAATAGCTTCCTAGCCGTAATGCTAGTGTATTAATCTGTTGTCGAAATGTATATATTTATTTAGCCTATGGCATGACACACCACGTATGCATTAGAATCAAAATATACATACGCTAATATCAACACACAACAGCGAATATATACAGAGTTTCCACGGCCAAGTGGGACATAGGGAGAATACACAAAATCGGTTTTCGGTGAATATTATCTCCTTAATATTACTTCATCCATTTTTAAGTGCTGCATTTTGTAACTGGGCTAATAATGAACATTTCCACAATCATAGTACAAAGAAAGTTATTTTAATAAAGCCAGAAAATTGGCCGCTTTAAGTATCTAACATGTTAAAAGCCTTATTAGGAATTCATGTGCAATATATTTAAGAATAAGAATTTTCTGGCTTTATTAAAATAACTTTCTTTGTACTATGATTGTGGAAATGTTCATTGTTAGCCCAGTTATAATATGCTGCACTTACATTTGGATGAAGTAGTATTATTAGGGAGATAATATTCACCGAAAACCGATTTTATGTATTCTCCCTATGTCCCGCTCTGCCGTGGAAACCTTGTATATGCACAAAAATTACAAACCTAAAATAAGCCAAAATAAGATACACACATATGCAATTATCCGTTGTAGTTCCACAGTCAGGTACCGCAACTATTCCACAGCCTGTGGTGTTGCTCTCAAGAAGTTATCATCAGTGCAGGGAAACCCCTTCACTCGTTAAAAATGTAGTACAGGAATTGTTGCGCGCTACAATGGCATCCAGGGTCAGGCCTCATATTCCATCTGCATAGTAAAAAACCGCTGCCATGGCCTGTCCGTATTCTGTTAAATGCAAGTGCAAGTGTCATGTGGGGTCGACTCTATTTCGCCGGTCCGTTTGCCAGGTTTCAGCGCTGTTGTAATTTTGGCTAAGGAATTGTTACGCAGTCTTCACATCAGGGTTTCTGGGTTTTCGTCTTCCACATTCGATCAGGTCCTGATGTATGGGAAGAGCTGGTTTGCTAGCAATCTTTTTTATCTCCATATATTATATCTTCGTATTTCAGGGAATCGATGCTACTAAGAACTCGTACCCAATAGAGGGGAGTGTCTCTAATAGCACCAGAAATTATTCACCATGTCTATTTTTGCCACGTGCGGACTGTTTAGCCAAAATCCACGAGCAGTATTCACTCGTTGAGTGGACCAAGCTTAGTGAGATGGGGCGAAGGTCTCTACATTAGACCCGCAAGTCCTTCCCGCTAATTTGTGGTTTGGGGATTTCAGATTGACAGATTTGTGAGATATGCTTTATAAGAAAGGGTGCGATCTAGTGTTACAGCCAGATATTTTGGACGGGAATTATAAGGAAGCATAGCACCATTCAAAGATACCTATAGAGCTGTTGCAGTGACTCAGATAATAACAGGAGGTTTCTGTTTTACGAACACTTGCGGTCAGTCGCGATTTCCTGAAATATTCGGTCAACAATTCTAATCCTTGGGAAAGAATTTGTTCAAGAGTAGTGATATTGGTGTGTTGGGGTGCGATCGCGGTGTTATCTGCGGAAATGAATATTTAGGATGTAGTAGACGATAGGTCAGCTACGTAGAGATCATCAACATCAATTCTCTGTCAATGTGTGGGCTGGAATTGTTGGAGATCATTTGATAGGTTCACATTTCTGACCGATGCGGTTAAATGGCGAAGTATACCGCAATTTTCTTGAAGAGGAGCTACCACTGATGCAATTAAGATTACAAATGTATTTTATGCATGACGGTGCTCCAGCGCATCTTAGTTTAGTTGTTTGCCAGTTTTTGGACAATACGTATCCCGATCGGTGGTAAGGACGGAGAGGTCCACGATCGTGGCAACCTCGGTCTCCAGATTAGAATTCTTTGGACTTTTTTCTCTAGGGTCACCTTAAATCATGGGTTTATACGGCTTCCATTTAAAATGTCGATGAAGTGAGAAATCGTATTATCGTAATTTTTCAAAAAATTCGAAATATACCCGGTATTTTAGAACCGACTTCAAGTTAATACTACGGAGGATAGATACTTGTATTACAGTCGGGAGCGACCATTTTCAACAATTAGTATAAGTCTCTATTTTGTTTTACTAATTATTACTAAAAACACTAATGATGTTAACTTACTACTTAACATTGTATAACTTTAGAACTAAGGGGTTTTGGACGTATGTTCTTATGAACTTTTATGAGTAAAGTAACCCCAGGAATCAGCTGCTGAAGGTTGTCGCATATATTGAGAATCATCCTGTATTAAGTACCAAATGTTGTACAGCAAATTTTACTTTCCGACAACAGAGCAACACAAACAACGAAAAAATTGTATAATAAATAAAAAATGAAAGTCGTATAAAAATTGACTTGCTAGTAGCAATTCGTTAGCTCATATACTTTGCAGAGATATTTTATTTAAACAATATTCCTAGCCTTGTCTGTTCTTGAAGTTCGTCGATATATCTTTGTCTTTATATACCTGTGGATATACCCATTTCGTATGTGTATTACAAGCACGCCGCCAATAACGAAGTCGCCTCTTTTGCACGTGTCCGTTTTAAATTTTAGTAGGACTGGTCCCTTGTCAACTAATATGTTACACCCTTGACACATACGGTACAATACGATAGTGGCAACATAATATGTTTTGTGTGAATGTCTTGAAGCAGACGTGTTTGAAATTTACAATAAGTTGAGGCAACAATACATCTCCAATCTGATTTCCTAGTTATGTCACATACATTCTGTGCATCACTTCTCTATTGAAATTATCGTGATAGTGATATCCCAAATATACTAATATTTAGACGCAAAAATGGTGTGTTGTTCCTAAAACTTAGATTAAAACGACTGAAGAATATGTGCAGTTAAACTTTAACTTTATATCTCTGTCTTGATTTTTTCGATGAAGAAAATTGAGTAAAACATATCTGCAATGGGTAACACCAAAGCTTTATTTCTCTTCTTTTTTACTCTGACTGTATCTATAGACAATAGTTTAAGAATTCACAAACACTAACATTTTGTTAGATTTAAAAATTTGGATTTTTGTTGCAATTTATTACTGTAATATATGTATGTATGTAGATACGTAGATCTAGCATTGCTGTTAACTGTCAGTTACCTAGGTTTAAGCGAAAGTTATAACTACAAATTTGTGTTGTTAATAAGCGTAAGTAGACAGATCTTTGACACTTCAACCACGGCCACATTACAAGATAAATTTTGGCACGGAATTAGAAAAACTTATCGAGAGAGAGTATAGTTGTTTAAGTTTAATAGAAGAGTGTGACCTACTATGTTTGTCGTAGTCATAACTTGCATTATATTTATGTAGATAATTGTTCTTAAATTATAGTACGTTTCGTTTTTATATCTCTGTGAGTAAGTGCGTTAGAATGTATTTATTACGTGCACCTAGGTAATTGCAGTGCCCAGTGCAGTGCAATAAAGTGTGAAAGGCGGGGTTTAGCCAAAGCGTAGATAGAAGCATGCTCTCAATTGCTAACTGGTATGTTATGGATTAGTTGGACAGAATCGGTCATAAAATTTGCGCCAGGTCAATTGAGAGCGTAGAATACCACATACAGTTAAAGCAAGGAAGTTAATTTGGAATAGTGTGGCGTTATTATTATCCAGTAAGATACATATTATAATTACCAACAACCTGCCTATTTAATGCTAATAAGATCAAGCATCATTGGTGTTTACGCCGTACTGGTAGTGAATGTTGTTTGAAGTGCTATTTCAAACTTTATTGCGGTAAACAACCATCCACGTGATTCACTGCATAGAAGTTCATCATTCAGGTGGGTATAAGGTGTATTGCTACAATCGATTTTCAGATATCAATAGGTATTTCATGATGTTTACAACGTTTCAAAATATTGTTGTTAAATTTAAGATGCGCATAGCATGCTGTTAGTTCGGAATACTTTACATGCAACTAATATGGAAAAGAGTGGGTACGGTGCCTTATATGTGAATTGTGGGTACTGGATCTGATTCTAAAGTGTAAGTGTGCAATTACTATGAATAAGCTCTAAATGCTGTAAATAACGAAAACATATAGTCAATTCCAAAACATCTTCACCTAATCTTCATTTAGATTTCTGTCTATCTGGAGTTAGTGTTTACTTTGGGATACCGTGTGATATAAATTTATTTTATAACACATTATTTTCTTTACATCTACAAATAGTTTCAATTATCCACTTCTTTAAGTCGAATTTTTACAAATTATTCTTAAATTAGTATTTCAAATTTGCTTCAGTTCCTCTACAAGCATCAAGAGATATCCACTTAAGCTTAATGCTTCGAGAAAGACAACTCTCATCTTACGTATTAGGATGCTGCAATTCTAAATATATTGATTTTCGGCAACTAAAAAATATTGCCTGCACTAACAATCAATAGTAGTAATAATATAATAATAAAGAATAGAATCTAGAGAAAAAAATAGGAAAGTACAAAGAGACTTCAGAGCATTGCAATATGCATTACATGCCTCAATTATCTACTCACAACTTGGAGTACCATAGGTTCTGTTTAAAATCTTTAAACAGTTTGCTTAAAAATACGACTGATTGTCTTTTCCTCCTAGAACGTATACCCTTCCCTTGCATTGGCATTCATGAATTTGAATTAAATTTTTGTTTATTTTGTTGTGTTTTTAGGTTATACATACCTGCTGGACAATAAAATTCTATTATTATTATTATTACTGTTATTAAAACTCACTTGGCTGGAGCTGGACTATAAAATAGCTCTGTTCTAGTCCATAGGAACTTTACGTCTTTCTTTGAAAGACCATCAACAGTCTCGATACTACCACATTCTCAATACCTTGGTACTCTCATCGTTGTTTTATCTTTTGGGTCACAGTGGTAAGTGAGAGTAAACAATTTTAATTAGCTTCGTCTTAAAGTGGCTTCTTCAGAAGCAAAGTATGGGTAGTGGTACCAGAAGGTCACAGTAACTCGACGTGTAAAACACGGTAGACGTGAAAACCTTCTGGTGGGTGAAGAGTGTTGGAAGATCAGAGTAACGCGATGTGTAAACCACACTAGAGACAAAAACCTTCTGACCTAGTTTCCTGGAAGAATTTGTTGTATATGCTACATATTTAAAGTTTGGGTATGGTTGTGTCTTGCTGGCTAATGATGATCTCGTTGTGTTAACATCATAGTATTATTCTTTTATTATGGTTTATTGTGAATTTCTGCCATTTTTTATTTATTTGATTTATATTTTTCCTAGATTTGTAATTTATATCATTTACAGTTTATTTTGTGTTAATTATAATTTGAATGTGTTTAGTATCAAAGAGATTTATATCGCACTGATGTCAAACTGGCACTTACAGCTTTTAAAGAAATTTTAAGAACTGAGCAATACTAGCAGCCAAGACATGAATCAAATCGCATCTTAAACATTAAAGTTACACAAAACTAAAACGGGTTACAAAGACGAAAATACTGTATTATTTAAAGTTTCTAATGCAAACTGTAGTTTTTGCGGTAGTTTTTGCAAAGAAAGATTCAAAGCTTTTATGTGGTATTGTATTCTCTTTTCACCTGGTTGGCGTTGCTTAAGATTTCGTGTTTTGGCCAGATATCTAAAAGCAAATTCTAAATGTGGCCTTACAGTATCGCATTAAAATTTGTTTCATGGTACACGATCAAAGAAATCATAATACTTCGAAGAACACTGACAGAAAACGAAAGGCGCAAGGTAATTTCAGTAGAATTTCTTTGTATTTATATAAACGATTACGATTTATGTCAACTGTAGAGAAAATATTAACAAAAACAAATAAAGCTGGGAATACCTGTACCTGGACGATAAAAGAGATGCTTAAAATAACTTAACTGATATAATTGTACTAAAGTGAAGGAAATAAAGAGAATAAAGTAGAATACTTTCCGCATTTCTGGCCACCAAACATTCATTTGGATGAGATTTATTATCTTGCAATTTTTATTGATTGAAAGTTGAACATATAGCAGATACAAGATATAAAAGTATCTATTGCAATTAGTTACCAAAGCACAGTGGGTGAATTTCCACGTGGATTATTGCTAAAGCGGTGGGAACTTAACGGCGCGGCGGGTGCACTGAATCTACAGCTACAACCGCAAACTACATTCCACATTCCGATATTGT
>SMLS01069234.1:0-14871 GCA_004785975.1 Popillia japonica
AGTTTAGATATTTATACATTTGATCCAACCACTAGTTGAATCAAATGCTGTTAACAGTTATGTCAGATAAAACCTGTCTTTATATAGTACAAATCGCCATAATATATCAACTTTAGTCGTACAAGAATCCTTCGCACAAATGCGTAATATGTTCTATTACGTCCTTATTTCATTCTGTAAATGTAGTAAAACGAAAGTCTGTAAAATAAAGCACATCATGTAAAATAGCGCGGCGTGCAGAGTGATGAAGTAAGAACGAAAAGGGCGACAGCGGAATCTTTACTACCAGTTTCTGTCGATCAAAGGATAGTCAACGGAATGGGTCAATAATGAAGTGATGCTCTTGGGAGACGTTCGCCTGATCGAACCATTACAGGGATAAACTTGTGCCTTTTTCTTATACCCCCCAAGACCAGCTCTATACTCCCCATTTCGACTTTATCCACTGTCGAATACCCGCGTATCATCCCTTCGCGTCGTATCGTTACCAGGACGGCTTCATTCTTCCGTTACGCGCAACTCATACGGACGAGTTCGTAGGTACCGCTGGTTGCCAGCTACCGTCGGTAGCAACGTCAGGATATTGGCGATCAGTGATGGAACTGCAAAGCCGACGTGATCTCCGCTAAATTAAATTTCTTGAGGCGTTTAACTATCGATTGACTGTATCAATTGACTTGTTTTAGTTATATTTGTGCGCGGAACTGAATCGTTGCTAAACTATAGGCTTTCCACACACATAGGACGTTCAGAGAACTTTCCAATGTAGTAAAATAGTGTATTTATTTTCTGCTTTTTTTGGTTAGTTATAATACATTAGTCAATTACTAATATTTACAGTAGTATCGGTTTGCTTATGTAAGAGCACATTAATAGACATTTGTAAACGCTTTCTCTCGTTACAAATGTAATCTACAATATAAATTACTTTAGATTGCATTTCTGATAGTTTTTAACTTGACTTTGCCGAATCAATAAAAGACGACTTCAAGAAAAAAATATCACGATTTTTTTTAAAGAAAAGACGAAAATACGTTATTATGTATGAAACTTGACGAAAAAATTCTGTATTTTACGAGCGATGTAGTCTACCGTGTGGTGATAAAGTTTGGAACCAAGCTCTTATTTGATTAATACAAATTAAAAAGAAAAAACCTCGGACAGATCAATTTTATTTTCTTGAGTGACAGCTTTTGGCGTACAAATTTTAGTTGTAACATTATTTGTTTTTCCGCGATGACGTCATCGCCATTTTTTTAAATGACAACCCTAATTTTTTTAGTTTTTGAAAGATGTACTCACTACTTGAATTATGATCTAAAAAAAAACTACCTTGCATAACAGTTTTCTCGAGAAAAAGTCATATTTTTCCAATAAAATCAAATTCTATTTTTAACAACACGACCATCTAAAAAGCAAACAAAATCAGAAAACATTCGCAAACTTTTTTCGTTAAGAAATTTTTATCAAGTTTTTTTTGATTCTTTTCAATACAAAACAAAAAGAAAACATAGCAACGTCGAAGCTTAATGTTTATTAACATTTGTAGTGTGATACTGACGTTCTTACAAATAAAATTTCAAAATCATTAGGTTTTTTGAAGTGTTGTAAAAATGGCACATTTAACTGAAGGTGAAAGAATAGAAATTTTAATGATGGTTGGTTACGGTGACAGGCAAAGAACTCATACAGAAGTATGTGAGTTATTTAATCAAGAGCATCCTGATAAACTTCCAATTGTAAGATCTACAGTTAGTAAAATAGTTGCAAAAATTTATAGAACATGGATTTGTAAAAGATTTGCCTCGGCAACGTCGACCTAAAGCAAACGAAGAAACAATTTTGAATGTCTTGTTTGGAGCTAAGGAAAATCCTCATGCGTCTACCAGACAACTGGCCCTGAACAACGACTTACACCATATTACTATTGTGAAATTGTTTAAAAAAGAAAAGTATCATCCGTACAAATTACAGCTGTATAATATTGTGTTATTATAATATAGGTAGTTGGCATAGCATATAATAATAATAGACATATGATAGATGATAAGTGTCATGTTAAGTAGTGTCACTGATTTAGTAAAATAAACAGATATTGTTCAATACTACTTATTACTATATACGGACTAGTACCGTATAATACATGGTGTCAGGTTAAAGATTACATAGGATGGTAGAGTAATTGAATAGGTATTCGGGAATTTGGATAAAATATATTAAGTGAAGAACCTATTGTGCCTATAAAAAAAATGGAGTCTTATGTGAAACCGCCGGAAGCATTGTCATTAATAGGAAACGTATCTGAAAATTGGAGGAGATTTTGGCAGAGATTTGACCTGTTTATGAAAGCAACGGATTTGGACACAAGAGATGAAAGTAAAAAAAGCATTAGAAGAGGGGAAAGATGTGTATGAGTCCTTAATGCAGTATAGAAACTCTCCATTAAAATATATTGGTTATTCACCAGCGCAGATATTAATGAGTCGTATATGTAAAACTAAAGTCCCCATATCTGTTGATCTATTGAAACCAGTTTTGTGTGAAAATGTCAAAGACAAGTTAGCTATGAGACAGTCACAGAATACTAAACGCTACAATCAAAATACCAAAAACCTCGTTGAATTAAGACCGAATGATTTAGTAAAATAAACAGATATTGTTCAATACTACTTATTACTATATACGGACTAGTACCGTATAATACAACAGCTAATACACGAATTAAATGAGGGTGATCCAGGCCGCCGTTTAGAGTTTTGCGAGGAATTGATTTGCGATGTGATGAGAATCCCAATTTGTTAAAACATTATTTTGTCTAATGAAGCTACTTTTCATCTCAACGGAACTGTACATCGCCACAACTGCAGGTACTGGTCATGGGAAAATCCTCACTGGACTCAGGAAGTCCACAACCAACGCCGACACAAAATAAATGTTTGTGTAGGAATCATAGGACGACAGTTTTTAGGACCTTTCTTTATTGATGGAAACTTAACTGGTGGCCGATATTTAAACCTTCTTCAATCAGACGTGGTAACAGCTGTGGCAGCCCTCTTTCCAAATAATAAAAATGCAGGTGTGACCTATCCCAGTATTTGGTTTCAGGACGATGGTGCGCCTGCCCATTCTGCCGAAGATGTACGTAGATATCTGGACGTCACTTTTCCGGAAAGATGGAGAGGAAGAAGAGGCACAATTGAATGGCCACCTCGTTCTCCTGATCCAACACCATTAGATTTTTTATGAAGTTATTTGAAATCAAGGGTTTACATTAATGGGCCTAATAATTTGGAAGATTTGCGGCAATTCGCGATGAAATGGCACAAATCATTCCTGATATGATTGATCGTAGCGTTCAAAGTGTTTACACTCTTGTCGAGGAATGTCAGGTGGCAGAAGGACTACAGTTCGAACATTTAAGATAAACGTTGTTTAATTTAGTAGATTGTTTTATGTTTTTGTTTGCTTTTGAGACGGTCGTGCTGTTAAAAATAAAATTTGATTTTATTGAAAAAATTTGACTTTTTCTCGAGAAAACTGTTATGCAAGGTAGTTTTTTTTAGATCATCATTCAAGTGGTAGGTACATCTTTCAAAAACTAAAAAAAAAAGAGAATTGTCATTAAAAAAAAACGGCGATGACGTCATCGCGGAAAAAAAATTACAACTAAAATGTACGCCAAAAGCTGTCATTCAAGAAAATAAAATTGACCTGTCCGAGATTTTTTCTTTCTAATTTGTATTAATTGAATAAGAGCTTGGTTCCAAAGTTTATCACCACACTGTCAGGGTATCCCAAAAACATACCGAGAAACTTTAAGGGGTGGTAGAGGACATCAAAACAAACATTTTTTGTTTAGTAAACATATGTATGTCCGCAAATAAGCCGTTGTAGAATAAGGAAGGAAAAATGGTTTTGGTATTATATTACAAAAAATGTTTAGGATAACATTAATAAATCACTATTGTTCATGTTGGACTTCAAGTAAAGTAAATGTAATGATGACAACTAAATGTCACAAATAATTACGTCTATCTCAAAAGCGACATCTATCGAATGTTTACTATGATAAAGAAATGTTTCTCTTGGCCAAGAAAAACCGTAGGTGCATCGACAGATTTTTAACGAAAGATAGTTGCGTCCAATTAAATCAAGAATTAGTTTAGTTATTTAGATATGATTTAAAACAATTTATTGCTCTACAGCCCAAACGACTCATTTGCGGACATATGTTTACTAAACAAAAAATGTTTGTTTTGATGTCCTCTACCACCCTTTAAAGTTTGTCGGTATGTTTTTGGGATACCCTGTATATTCCGATGATATACATTCAAAATCCATTACATTACGACCAAACTTTTAATAACATAAGATGCATAAGGTGCTGATAGGTAATCTGGGGTATCTCATACCAAACACTCACCAACTGGTAATGTAATTCCTGCACATTGCGAGGGTAGCATAGCATCACGACTTTGGTTTAACAGGTTAGAACAGAAATGCTCTATTGGTTTAATTTCAGATGAATTAGGAGGCCAAGGCATGACTTGGAAGTCATTGGACTGTTCCTGAAAGCAATCCATGACCATTGTCGAATCGTCATGAATTATGAAGTGGTGCATTTGTAGACCACATCATGGTGTCGGCAATGTTAAGAGCCATTACAATACGACACACCATGGTGTGTCGACTTTTGTTTATGGAATGACTCTTCGATCTATATCTATCTATGTACCTATAAGAAATATTCACGAAAAAACAAAAAAAACTGCTTCAGAAATTCTCATAAAAATTGTTAGGAAGCTATTAGGAAGTAAACATGCAAAGTACGGATTATGTAGTGATTTATAGCATTAGTTATAGCATACTTATATACCTAACTCTTGCAAGGCAATTGTGACTTGACTGACATTTTAATTTGATAGTTGATAAATCGAAATTATGGGTTATTAAATTATTAAACTTGAACAACTAGTAATTACTACCTAAAAGTTATCACACCTCAACATAGACATTGATGTAGAAATAATATATTCTATCAAATTCAAGTACAGGATGGTCAGCTAAGAATGCAACACGGAGACCATTCATCCAGGAAACTTGCGGAAAAAAATATTATTACTAAAATAGTCAAAAGAGGGCCGTGGAATATTAGATTTCCAAGATGGTCGTCCAAGAAGGCGTAACCGTCATCTTAAATTTTTAAATTGATTTTCCAGTGAAATCCACCCAGTAAATGTTACCAAGAAATAAATGCCTTTTAAAGCTAAGCTTTACTCGACTAATTTTTGTTTCACACTTTTTAACGTAGGTAGGTATCTATTAAAATAAAGTGGTGGAGGGTAATTCGATGTTTCTCTAAATAACCAGCTGCAACTCCTAAAAGACTGAACGAATTTTACTGAACTTGGTCTCGTTGGAACGAGTATTTATTGTTCCAGCAAACGCATCTCACCTATGATAGGTCTAATCGTTAGTGATGCCGCTAGAGCGCGCTTTTTGATATAATAACAGAAAATCGCAAAATGCTTTAAAAATCAAATGCATGACTTCATTTTCATAAAAATGTAGTGAAATGATACTTAAATAGGTTAGTGAAACCGCTATCTCGATATCTTATTCGTAGCTTCAATATCTAAGAAAGAAAATTTAGTTATCATATAATTTAAAAAAACGCTATTACACTACACACACACACAAATTTTTTGTTGTTTCTTTGCCTCAAGAATCAATAATAAAATTTCAGAAATTAATAAATTTTAAATATATAATAAAAGTATTTTTAGTTAAAAAAAATAAAAAACAGAAGGTGCGGGTGCATAATAAGAAAAAAGGACAGATTTTACAATAAAACTAATGGGTCCTTCAATGTTCGAACTGTCTTGCATCACACATGGAATGCATTGTTGGAACCGCTCATACATACACGGACATTGCAGCAGCTTCAATTTCTGCGCTTCTTCTAAATTTTCTTTCTTGAATATTTCAAGCTGCGGATAAGATATCGAGATACCGTTTTCAGTAACCTATTTAGGTATCATGTCACTAAATTTTTATGAAAAAAGTCGTATTATGGTATTTAAGTTTTTAAAGAATTTTGTAATTTTCTGTTATTATATCAAAAAGCGCGCTCTAGCGGCATGGTTTGATGGAACCATAAATGCTTTTTCCAACAGGACCAAGTTCGTTATAATCCATTCAGTCGTTTAGGAGTTACAGCCGTTTAGAAAGAAACATGGAATTATCTCACCCTTCTCCCCACGCTACTCTATTTTAATAGATACATCAACAAGTATTAAACAAAAATTACTGGAGTAAAGCTTAACTTTAAAAGCCACATATTTTTTGGTAACATTTCCATTCCAATGGATTTCAGTAAAAAATCACATTACAAGTTTAAAACGGCGGTTACGCTCCCGACCATCTTGGAAAACTGACAATATTTTCCACGGCCTTCTTTCGACCACCTTAGATATATATATAGTTTTTCCGCAAGTCTCCCGGATGTATAGTTTCCGAGATACAGCACTTTGCATTCTTTGCTAGCCACCCGGTACTTAAGAGTTAGTCAATATCAATTATTTGATAAGAGCATTAATTTTGTTGCAAAAAATGTGTTGCCATTTTTTCTCTGTTCCTTTTTTGCAGCTTATTATTGTTGCTTCGGTTGCCTGCTAATAAATTGTAAATAAATATTTGGTTTGCTGTACATAGGTAGCGCGGTTATCAGGGCGATTTTTTGCAGCTATGTAACTTGCAAATCTTTAGTTACCAAAAAAGATATGAACATCTTCGCTTATGATTCCACTGAGACTCCAAACAAAATGTTTCCACTAGAACCACTTGGTTCGATTTTATTATTTGTACATTAAAGTAATTCTTTGGATTTTTTATGTTACATCAATAATCTACATGAAAAACTGTTCTACATACTAGAATATCATCCTAACGGCAATAATGAGTTTTCGCTAACATTACATACTAACAATACATAGATAAATATAATAAAAAGTATGCTATATTGCTACTTAGGAATATTAGACCTGGTGGACCTATGCACCTTCGGCTAGTCTATACATAGTTGTTCCCTTGTTGACATTTATGTATGAGAATGGCACGAACCGTGTGTTTTACGATGTAGAAGATAAGCTGCATGAAGAAATTAATTTCCGTGTACCTAAGACACATTTAAGTACCTACTGGCTTTTCATACATGAAAACAGCATCAATCAAATCCATTTTACAGAAGGACATAAAAGCCATCAAACAATAGTTAAAGGAGTCTTCCTTGTACAAACGAGTCTCTTTGATTCTCAAAAAGTATGTAATAAATCTTGTAACTGTGACTAGTAGTTTACTAACGCATATGTTTGTGAAAGTACACCGTGTTTTAACTTTAAACTAAAGCATTCCAATAGTCGCTTTTTCTTGTCATTATAACAATTGTTTTTTCCTGCGAATATACGAGTACATATATAGTGGTCTCTGAAGTAGAATGTTTTTGGTTTTTACTATGTGACTCCTTCTAGCGATGTTATTGTTGTGAAGCTTGCTTTGACGAATCGCCTAGTAATACTGAACTATTGTGTTTTGATTTAGTTAATCGTTTTACTGGTAGTAGCGCCATTGTGAGAATCATTGGTTTCTGTTTTTTAATCGAACTTTAAAACAATACAAATACTTGGAAATGCTTCAGAACTTTCTACTCGTCACTTGAGTAGGAGAAATTGCGACGTATCTACTTCTAACAAGATAGATGTCAAGCCCATGGTACCTCTTGTGAAAAGAGTATGTGGAATAGCTATACAAATAAAAAAAAATTAAAATTAACATTTCCATCTTTCAATTCGGAAAATAATAAGATAAATGTTTGAGTTTCGTAGCCATTCTTGCTTACAAACAGAAAGGCAATAAAAGTTTTATCGAAATGAAAATAGTCTTCCTTGAAACAACACTTCCTTCTTAGTCAATTGGGGTTCTCTTTTGCAATAAATTTGCATAATACTCGACGCTGATAGTTTCATCCTTTGAGGCGGTTTTCCCTTTACAGTCCACTGTTTAGATTGTTCTTTTGTCTTGGGTGTGAAGTGATGAACCCATATTTTATCCATGGTTATGGAACGACCCAAAAATTCTGCTTTGGGGCTGTGAAACTTCACTAAACACTCGATTGAGACATCATCACGACATTGCTTTTGCTCGAGTGTGAGCAAACGCGATACCCATTTTGCATAGCGCTTCCTCATGTCCAAATTTTAGCGCACTTTCAGTCGACGATCATCCAGTACCGCTTTCTCGATTTTCTCCGCCATTTCTGTAGTCGTCTCCTCATTTGGTCGATCACTGCGATGCTCGTCTTAGCAGCTCGTACGGGCTCGTTTAAACACTGCTACTCAATATTTTACTGTTATAAACAAAAGCGCAGACTCACCCAGAGTAGAATCGAGTTCAGATTTTGTTGTATTGGTTGGGTTGAGACTCTTCAAATAAAAGCATAGTATCATACAACGATGACCAATTTTCTCAATTTCAAAAATTCAATGTAAACGTTCACTATTTATGGCTGCCCAATAAATACTAAGCAAGGTGCCGCCTTCAAACTTGAAACATAGCTTTATAGACGGCGTACCTTACAATACAGTGATATTTTTCAAACTAGTGCCATCTCTACGTCAGGCCCGGCCTGTATTTCTGCGACCATCCTCATATTACATGAATGTTTATTACTTGACGACAAATGAATATCAAACGGTTTCTAAACGTCATATTCTCCTCAATGATCAACTCTTTATCGGTCTAAAGGAAACATCAATTATACAGGATCAATACATACAATTAAGTTCCGGAAACTAATAAACACAACAACTATTAGATTACTGCCGAACACAAGTTTCGACGACGCGTGAAAGTTAAAATAAAACAGTTGTTTTGTAAGTACTTGTAGAAGGGATGTTGTTTAAACGTTAGCTTGTAAAAAATTATTCATTCGGTATGCGGTTGACGAGGACAACCGGATCGTCGAAACATGTGCCACGAATTAATTTAAAAGTTGTGGTGTGTGGAGTTACTGGAATTTACCTGTATTAGAGAAACCCACATTCCTTGAAATCACATCAATAGCATAGAGAAGTTGATAAGTAAATTAAAAATGTGCGTATTAAATTCTAATTTATACTTTATGAGCATCATCTATGATGTACATACATATGTATGTAGGTATCTATATACATACATATATAGACGCTATATTCCAGATTTCAAAGTGATCATCTAACACCTTCAGCACACACAGATGAATTCAGGTTTATACGATAATCAATTCAATCTTTTCTATTTTCAACAGTTCGTCAATATCTTGAATTTTGTTTTCGTATTTTTAACAGTTGAAATAATCGGTAACATTACAGCTAATTTGATTTTAAATTTTAATTGATTCCAACTAATAGTTCAAAAAGTGCAAAATGCAGTTCATGACTAAAAAGCCTGTTGCTAAATTTTGTTAATAGAACGTAATAAAAGCGCATAAAGACAATCTGACTTAATTTTTGGGGAATCAAACTGTTTTAGTACAGCAAGTACAAAAATTAAGTTAAATCAGGGTAATATATTATTTCAAATATAGTAGTGTTTGGAGTTACTGGAATTACCCGCATAAAGACTGTATAGAAACTACCATTTCCATCATTATTGTATATATTATGATGGAAATGCTGTTCTTTAGGTATAGCCATTAAACGCTTTAATTACCACGGAATTTAGCAATATGCTTTTTAGCCATGAGCTGAACTATGCTCTTTTAGGACTATTAGTTAGATTCAATTAAAATTATAGATCAAATTAGTTGTCATATACCATAAATTATATCACAACTGTTAGAACGATATGTATACATACATACATACGTAACTAAATTTATAATTACTACCATATAGGTCTAAATATGGGCAACCAAATATAAGACTACACACGTCGTGTAGTATAAAAATTATAGAGAGAAACATGCAATAATTAATATGACAATGAGTGGACGTGTATACTGGGGACAACAGTATGATCAATCAATACATCAAATTACTAAATATGTAGCTCGTACGATTCCTTTGATCTTATATTGATACAGATGAAATTGTATAATAGTCTTAATTGCTATTTGCGTAACTAAACGAGAGACATATTGGGTGTAATTGTTCGACAAATAATAACTATGGATATGGTTCCGATTACTAAGTATTATAAGCATAGTCTGAGCTACTCCGAATAAACTCTATTAACAAATATATCAAGTATAAACTCATAAATATTTAGGAATAATATATGTACTTTACATGTACTTAACGCGATGCATTAAGGTAAATCTTCTACTAAAGCTTTCTGTATAGAAGTTTTGCATCTACTAATTCTAAATTAATTCCAGCAGACTGCCAGCAGTCCTACGCTATTTAATTATGTACTGTTCTTTGAACGATACTAAACTCCAGCTCGCTCAAAGAGGAGGATAATTAAAAACGTACAACGAAGCGACGCAAGAGAGGTACCTGCTCTGCAATAATATTGGAGAATTGAATAGAGACGCAAAACCTGAATTCTAGTCAAAGTATCTACAGGTTAAAGCAAAAGTTCCTGCAATATTTCCAAGTTTTTCAGGCAACAGTTTCGTTTAAACGAACGTGATTTGTTTTAGATGTGTATGTAAACAATGTTTACTTCCCTTTTTGTACTTGGCTTGTATGTGGGACCAGCCATTTTATATTTAGGTTGACAAGATTATAAACAAGTTTGTGGTTCCTGTAATATTATAAGATACCAAGTATATAATGAAATGGATAAAAAATTGTGCAATAGAAGTCAGTCAAATGAGATATTTTTTCTGTAAACGTTAGCAATCATTACCAGTGTAGCCAATTTCCAAGAAGTAGGAGAAAACACATTTTATTTTATTTGCAGCAACACTATCGTTTCTTATAGCAGAAGACGCATTTACACATAAATTATGGTAATTTATGGTTTAAAAGTACTTTTGTGTCACGAATGACGCAAAAAAAGGTATTAGTTGTAATAAAATAACCAGATTATAATGTTCCCGAATTTACAAATAATATATTAGAATATTATAGATCCTAGACAGTTTTTTATTTTTTATACATAACGCGCTAATGAATTTCAGTGTATGGTTTTACAAGAGAGGCGGAGTTTTTTGGTATATGTCTGGGTTTATAAGTAGTGAACCTCTCTAATGGCCAATGATATTGGAAGGAAGATACAAAAGTTCCAATCTCCTCTAACTATATGAAGATTTGAACAGTTGAAAGGTAAATTTCATTTTAATATTATTATATAAATACTTCACACAAGTATACCTTACGACAAAAATTTTGATATTTATTTTAAAAATGTCGAATAGAAATATAAACCGCGTTGTATTACAAAAACTATGTAATAGTGGAAAAACTGTATGCAAGGAAAATCTAAACTTGATCAATATTTTGTCACATAGGTATTTATAACTTCATCGGAAGGTTAAATAAATATTGGAATCAATATTTATATCTCTATCAAAACGTAAATATATAGGTGATTTAAAAATAGGTACATACATTTTAACATTCAGTACCTTACATGTTAAAATAAACATAGTTGTTAAACTCGCTGTTAAATTCACTTGTATCTGATTAACAGTTAGTGAAATTCTGACTTTTCTTCAGATATCTCCAATGATGCAAGCTTGGCCATTTCCATGCGCAGTATGGATGATCAACTAGACCGCTAAAGAAGTTAGACGTAAAGATAAACATCCAAAAAAGCTGACGACTGAAAATTTCATTGTTAACTTGACTAATGCGAGTGTATGTATACATTTAGGCTAAAGCTCCGCAATCATTGGAAGATCTATTTCTTAGGTTATCTGTATAGTACATAAGATCCTTCAGAAGAGAATCATTCAAAGATTGTCTATACCTAAAACGCCGAACAACTGCAGTAGCAACACTTGGCATCGCTGCATTCACATTGCTATTACATATTTTTTTACACTTCTAGTGAAAACCTAACCTTTAATTACTATTCATTATTCGGCCTATTCGGTTACTTTTATCGACTGAATACCGAATATGTAGTATACCGAATACTTTTGAGTAAGATGTTTTGTTGTAGTCAGGTAATTGATAAAATAAAAGTATATTTATTTTATGATATCGAAGGCTTCCACGGCCCGAGTCTCTATAATGAGGGTTTCCGGGTGTTGACCGTGTCATGGTAGTAAAATATATACAGTACAGAATAAAAAATAAAATGCACAAGATATACAATAAGCTCGACGTTTCGCCACTAATGTAAACGGCTTCTTCAGGAGCAAAGAGGTAAACTGGATGGGTACCAGAAGGTCACGGTAACTCGACGTGTAAACCACGCTAGAGGCGAAAACCTTCTGGTAGGTGAGGGGCGTCAGAAGGTCGCGGTAACTCGACGTGTCAACCACGCTACCACCGCCTCTAGCGCGGTTTACACGTCGAGTTACCGTGACCTTCAGGTACCGCCCAGACTCCCCTCCTCCTGAAGAAGTCACTTACATTAGTCGTGAAACGTCGATGTTTTTATTGTAGAACTTGTGCTTTTTTACACTGTATATATTTTATAAACCATGACAACGGACTGCTTTCATTTTCAGAAAAGAAAATGTGATGTTGTTCGTCATCTAAACGAATTATTTGATACACTATATTCGACCTCTTTGGTAACTAGGCAGAATGTTAGAGACTGGCCTATAAAAGAATTAAATAAACGTTATAGAAATAACCACTCCTTTTAAAATCATGTGTTCGTGTTGCCACCGCTGAGGATATATGTATGTATGTACTAGGTGCCGTAGGATTGCAGCAAAACAGAAAGGCGCCCGAACCAAATGGAATAACATCACCCTGAAAATGTTTCCAATAAAGGGACAGATGGCCTTTCTGAACGTAATTATGGCAGACCTTAGATTACATTATTTCTCTAGTATGTGGAAAAAGGCTATTGTCACCATGCTACATCCCCCGAAACTTACCCTTCGATGAGCCTACTCATAGTATAAGTATTATTAAGCATTGTTTTGACAAACATTTGCAACTCCCACCAACGTCAGAGCAAGCTTCCGATTAGAATAGACTGGAGTTTTTCCGCTTTCCGGTTGCTTTTAGTCAGACTGCACTGCTGCAGTGCTGTACGATTTGTGGGATTGTGCAAAAGATCGGGGAGTGGGTATAAACTTACATAAAACTGTTGTTGTACGATTCATAAAACCCAGTAGTCCGGCGATATATACAATATTGCTTGACGAGAAGAAACTGGCTTGAAAGCGTGAATTAACATATCTAATATCTCTACTAGGTGATAAACTGACGTTTCGCAGGTAATAGACTACCCATCAAACCACAGCAGTAACATGAATATTAAATTTTCTTTTGTGCCCGCATAGCCAGTTATATTTAATTATGTACATCCCAGTTATACCCCTAACTACGATCTACGGCGCTGCGGTCTGAATCAGCACCGCATTTTCACATCTGCGGGAGATTGAAATGGTTCAGAATAAGTTACTGATATCAGCTTGGGCACCAAGAGGTGTTAGAAATAAAACCCTCAGAAGAGGTTTTGGCCTGCCTGGTGCCTAGCACATCAAAGAGAGTGTAGCGCGTACATTTGAAAGAACCGCCGATTACGAGGACTCTCTAGATGCGAAGATTGTCAGAAGTAAAGCCGAAGTGGAAATGGTTAGACCGTACCACATAAGACAACACACTCATACGCACTAGAAAACCGTCTGTCCACTTGCGACTGTAAGGTTCGGGGACTTTTAGCTCCACCTTGTTAGAGATGAAGTTCCAAGTCCAAGCATGTCACCAAAGAGGATTACATCAAATTAGATCAAATTAGATCCATTGATCACTAAAAACCTTATAGAAAGTTTAAATTACTTGTCATGTACCAAAAGAGCTAGACAAAATTTATAGGTGATCAGACCATCCAACATATTATCCAGGACTGCACAACAACGGCGTACTCCGGCGGGTTGTCCGACCTACTCAAACTTCCGAATGCGGCGGCTGAATTGATTAAATCTTTGGCCATAAATATATAATTACCTGATTGCTATATTTATTTATTATTTATATTTTTACTTGTGCTTTGAAATTATGTGTGGCCATACGATAAATAAATAAACAGAGAGAGTCCAATTAAAGTCAGATTAGATTTCACACGTAAAGTTACATCTAGCATATTATAAAATCGCAAGAAACTCACATTAGATTGCTGTTACCTATTTTATTTACAATTCTATCTTTAAACGAGAAGACTAAGTATTAAATATTCCTAAGTTCTAGTCTAAGTGATATATTATCATTCATAATTCATTTAAATTCGACTGCCTGAAATGTTATCTTCAACACACAATACCCCGCTGTAAACAATACCAAATATATGTATTTATATTGGTATTGTTGTATGTATTTATATATGGTATGAAACCAAACGAACCAAAAAACAACTAATCGCTTATCAGGCGATGTTTCCAAGAACTCCGCGTACAACGACGGTGCCATGCTGATTAGCATACGCAAACCTCAAGTGAGTACTGCAGAGGTCCTGGAGAACCAGACAGATACTGTAACGCAAGCTATCTGACCATTTGATGTCTCACAGATTACCAGTCTGCTTTAATGTAAGCAATGGGCTAAATTTAAGGTAAAAATGTCTTGAAATTTCTTTGCGCGATTAGTCTATCAGATCTAATATACAGTGTGTCCAAGATACGGATCCTAAGCATGGGAATCTCAGTACCTGTAGAAGATACAGCTTAGGTTAAATTAGGAAAAAGTTGCGTTCTTTGAAGCT
>SMLS01069237.1:0-22492 GCA_004785975.1 Popillia japonica
ACTAAACCGTTTAAATAAAAATGGGCCTCGTCGCTCATAAATAATCGATGTTCAATACCAGGTATGTTATTTCGCACTGGCAAAATTCGAGTTGTCTAACTTTATCATTCGCGTTTTAATTCCTTAGCAACTGCAATTTTATACGGACATACCTCTTAGCGTACGTCGAATACTCCGGTCTGGGATATGGAGGGCCAAAGTTTGTATTCTGATTGATCTTTTAGGGCTCGCAATAATTGCTTGTCTAATTCTTTCATAGTTATGTGAATTTTCGTGGCCGACTGGTTGGTTTTATGTTCCGAATTGAACCTGTGTTTCTCCATTTTTTAACTCATAAATTATAATAATACGTGAAGGACTTTTCCTTACCTTAAATAGTGTCCTAAACTTTTTTTTCATGGCAGTAATTGAATTTAATAATAAAAAATTGTTCCACACAAAAGACACGTTGAGGCACTGTCCACTGCATTGTTGACAACTGTCAACCTATGAAACAACATTTTCAAAGGCTATTCTTTTTATTCAAAAAGAAAACCTTGCTGTAACTTATGTTGTTTCTCTTTAAGCAAACGTTTCAAGTGTAAAATTCTTTCTGTCGCACCCTGTATATTATATTAATGAAATACTAAATCTTAGATCAAATGATAATTACCCTTCCGCTTTGAAATTTTTGTTTTTTCAGCAGACACTTCTAAATTAAAAGTCACTGGTATTGGTGAAGCAGGTAAAATAAGTTCTGCAGATCCTTCAACAGAGTCAATACCTGAAATACAATAATTAATTGCAGTTAAAACATCTACTTGTGTAAAGGCTACTTTACACCATGCTAAATAATAATTAAAAAAAAAAAATTAAATTAAAAAAAAAAATTAAATTAAATTAAATTAACTTTTATATTAATTAATTACTAATTAATTAGTTAAAAAAAAAAAAAAAGACTCCAGCCAACGGCGTGCACGGGGTAAAATTAAAAAATCCAGATTATAATCTGAAAAAATTTATTCCTCAAAATTTATTGTAAAAACACATCACAAACACATATAACACATAATTACATTCATTTCGGCACAACAAACATGAAAGTCAAGCTGACATTACGAAAATCAATTTTATAAAATAGCAAGCAGTACATTTGGAAGTTCTGTGTGGTAGGCCTGGGAAAAAACAGAAAAACAATGGGGAGGGGAGAGTTGTTTACGAAGTTTTTGACGACTGACAGACAAAACAAGTCACAAGTCACAAAAAGAGATTTTAACAAGAAATACAACAATTTAAAAGCAAGTGAAAGTTTTATAAGTGCCTATTAGACCTTCAAGATCAAAATTAAACTAGTGAACGTGAAGAAAACCCGGGAGAAGAGAAACGAGATTGAAAACGAAAAGGGAGGAGTTTGTAACGCACATAGGAGGATATTGGATAAGGAAAACAGACACACACACACACATTTAATTACATTGGGAAATTACAGGTAAGGGTTGAGGGTGGTTTAGTTATATAACCATTGTAAAAATTTTTATTATCACATTATAATCTGGTTCTTTTTAAATTGTTTATATATTTTTTATTTCGTGTCATTAGTGACACACACAACACTAGATTCTATTCTAGAATTTTCTAAATACTTGTTTAAGTGAGAGTACAACAAATCAATACGTGATGGCGCTACTAACCAGCCTTTAACTTCTGCCCACTTGACCAACATAACCTACCATCGTTCCCAATAATATACTGAACTTGTATTTATTTTCCGATGTTGGCCAATCTGCCAAAAGTACTTCTGCGCATGTTGTAGTATCAATTTAGAAACAAAAGTAGGACAGGATCTAGTTTTTAAGATAGTATACCATCTAGTATAGTTCGGTGTGAAGTGGCCTTTACATTATACTTTGGCGACTATTTTTTCTAGTTTCTAGAAAATAATATAGAAAAAGTATGAATCTAGCATGGTGTAATGTAGCCTTAAGTAAACAGATAACCCATCATCTTTTCTTTTCTATACAAACTTTTCAATAAAATTTGAATACTTACCCTGTGTAGATGTAGCAGGTAAATTATTAACTTCTTCAGTTCCTTGAATAGATTCATCGAGACCTGAAATAAAATACTTAATTGTAATAAAAAAAGATACTATTAGATATATATTACTGATGTGGTAAATATTGAGAAGAAACACAACCCACTTTTAGACAACTTCGATTGTGGTATGACCAGAATTTTGCATCGTCACTAAAAGGCATATCGCATATCCTGTAAGTCTTTCTACATGGTCCATACCTTTAGTCAATAGAGTGGTTCTTCCAATAAGCGAAAGCCATTAATCTAAAATACTACAAAAAAAGAAAACGTATATTTTACAAACACACTACTGTACTTAACTTGGAAAGCAAAACCAAATCCAATATGTGTAGAAAATATAGAAAACTAAGAAAAATATACACTATACTTAAATACCATTTTGTTATACTCAATTGTAATTTGTAATAGCAGCAAAACCAGAAAACTAATCAACTCGCACAAACAAATATGAAAAATGAATGCAGTAACCATAGCAACGTGTCAATAAAGTGAAGTGGAGTGAGTAAGTACGCAACGATAGTGGCGCCGCAGACGACACTAGGTGACAAACAAAAATGAGGTTAAGCTTGCATTAACAGAATCCCGTAAGCATGATTAATTCGAAATTTTACGATACATTTTGACGCTGTTACTTATAACGACTGTTATCTATGTATGTATGTATGTACAATCATGGAAAGTAAAGATTTAACAGTTTCCATATAACAATGTATTGAGTGCTTGCTTGTATACATATACATACAAAGTAGTTGCGTATAAGCAAATTCCTGTAACAGCAGGGAATATATGGTTTGAGTAATAAATTGATCGTTACGGAGACTTTGCTACTGTGTTTTATACTAAGTAACCCATCAAATATACTATAGCAGCTTCCATTAGGGGTGGGTACTTTCGCTAAATAAACAACCAAGGAACATAGGACGTAAACACCTTTAATCGGCCATAAAACACTCATTTTTCATATCTTAACACTCGTAAAAAATTTATAACATGATGTACGACCTCTATTTCACGACTGAGGTAAACAAGAAATGAAATAAGTCCGGAAAGCGGACCCACAGCTAACCCTTCGCATTAGCTCATTTATTTTGCGCGAATGTTAATTAAAAGTTATGGTAAATCTTTGAAGTGAGAGCTGGCTGTTTTCATTAGGGGAAAAAACATCGAGCGTAGCAGAGAATTATAAAGAAAAGTTTTCCGTCGTATACTTCATATAGCCGGCGTTTTGATTCGCGGCGCGCAAGACTGCTGGATGGGTGGTTTCCGTTTGTGTACAAGGAAAAAATAAACTCATTAAATTGCAGTTGCAGAAATGAGAGTTGCACTCTCTTTCGTGCAAGAAGGAAAACTTTTATAATTGTCAGATAGCTGCGAAACAAGTTGTATCCTTTGTTCTGTACTACAACAATGACGTCGTTAATATTCATATTGTTGTGTAACGCGGCTCTTGTTCTAACTTTGTATTTGCATAGAAGTTTTTTTTAATGCGCGGTAGATTTTCTACAATTTCAAAAGGAACACGTCGATTACGCTACTATTGTGTTGTTAACGGACTAAAAAAGGGTTTTCACAGAAGAATAAGTCGGGTGTGAAATTCGTCTTTAAGTGCTTTATTGTTTTTGTGTTAATGATTAAACCAATGATCTATTGCCCCCTACATGAACCATCGCTTCCCCTCCAGTCTAAGGGTTTTACTAAACTGTGATGGTTTCTGTAATAATGTGTATAATATTTATTATGTATTTACTTTTGGTGAACATTGTATATAGAGCCGTTTATATAAGGTTTGTTCGAGCAGACAATTTGTGATAGTTTGATCCAGTTTGATGATTAGTTGAAATGTGCATGCCCGATTGCAAATCGGTTTGTGATTTCGTATGCTCGAACGCTTCAAATTCATTTCAAATTGCATAAATTTTGGAGGGTTACAAGTAGATGTCTCCCAAACGGAATCGCTTGTCATTTCTATATCAGACGTCTACAATTATATTTGTGTTTTTATTAAGACTGCTACCCAAACAAAATAAAAGTAAATACTTAGGTACCACGTATTAAATTTCACTTCAATCAGTTAATAAACAACAGAGACAACAAAGCCACTATTGCTAACCTATCAAAAACTACAGCAGCAATAAGCATTAACAGCTGTTAATAGCATACAAAAGAAATTATGTATGCAGTGGTACACATGTGTGGATTTTAAATCAGAAGAAAATCCACAAATCGTTCTGACGGTTTTCAAACGATTTCAAATTGGTGTCAGCGCCTGCACGAACACCAAACTGAAACTAACAATTTGCAATTATTTCTGCTCGAACGCTTATTTTCTGGTGCGCATGCGTCTGACAGTTTCCAACTAATCACAAACTTGCTCGAACAAACCTATAGTTTATATTCTGTTTTCGTTTTTGTGCATTTAACTTGCCAGATATGTTTTTGCATGTATATATTTTTCACACACAGAATAAATCGAGTCTTCGAAGTAAACGGTTTATTTTCATTCGACCAGCCAACTTTTTAAAGATATCACAGTGGCGACGAGAATTGGTTTTAAAATTAAATTTAAATAAATTAGTAATTATTAAATTACAAAAATGTCAATCGGAAGAATTGAAAAATTTAAATTGGTCTTTATATGTGGCACGTGTAGAACAATATTTCAAGGCAAATGGTATTAAAGAAGAATTAAAAACTGCGATTTTAATCACCGCGATTGGCGATGAAGCGTACGAATTGATGGCAAACCTATGTGACCCGGATAAGCCGGAAAACAAAAAATTTTCGGAGTTGATTGAGTTGATGTCCGAACATCTAGAGCCCGCTCCATCCGAGATAGCGGAAAGGTACAAGTTTCGTCAACGAAGACAATTGGAAAACGAATCGGTTTCCGTGTATGTGGCTACTTTAAAGAAGTTAGCAAAAACTTGTAAATTTGGTAAAACCTTAGAAGAAAATTTACGTGATTTGTTGGTTTTCGGGGTGAGGAATGAGGGAATCCGACAACGGTTATTTTCGGAGAAAAATCTAGACTACAAGAAAGCAATCGAGTTGGCAATAAATATGGAAGCAGCCGAAATCAACGCGGGATTAATTCAAGGTACATCATTAAATAAAATAACTGTTAAGAATCAGTTGAAGGTTAGGCAAGGTCAACATACATCCAATGATGCGAGAAAAGAAGAAAAGTTGTGCACCAGGTGTGGCAAGAAAAACCATGAGGCAAAAAATTGTTATTTTAAAAATGCCAGATGTCATATTTGTAAAAAGATTGGGCATGTGAGTACGGTATGTAAAAATAAATCGAAAAATAAGTTTCAGTTGAATAAATATTTAAATGTAGATACAGAACCATGATATCACTGAAAATTTTGAGAATAATTTGTTTCGTTTAAATTCAAATAAGAATAAACCGGTTAAAATTAAATTGCAATTAAATTCAATTCATCTCGAAATGGAGGTTGATACAGGTTCTGCAATTTCTGTAATTTCTAAAAAGAATATAAAAGTTATTTTAAAGATCTTAAGTTATGTAAATCAGATTTGGAATTAAAATCTTATAATGGGAATGAAATAATTGTTCTCGGTTATATTTTAGTTAACGCTAAAATTAATGATACAATAGAAAGAAATCTTAAATTATTTGTAATTAAAAATGGTGGTCCACCCCTAATTGGTCGTGATTGGGTAAAAACATTGGGTATTTCAGTTGATAGCTTATTCAATTTAAGTTGTCTGAATACACTAAACGTTGATTTAAATACAAACATATCTAATTTAGTTGCTAAGAAATTTCTAGATGTGTTTAAAAATGAGTTAGGACATTTTACCGGTGGTAAAGCGAAATTATTTCTTAAGAACGGTGCAACACCAGTTTTTTGCAAATCGCGCGCTTTGCCTATCGCACTTAAGGAAAAAGTAGAGATTGAATTAGATAACTGGGATTAGGGGTTCTGACTCCAGTAAATTATAGCGATTGGGCTACACCTACTGTGCCCGTACTTAAGAAAAATTTCAAAATAACTCTGAATCCTGCATTACATGTAGATAAATATCCTTTACCGAAAATAGAAGGTTTATTAGCAAATTTGCAGAATTCTAATTATTTTTCTAAAATTGATTTAGCGCATGCCTATGCTCAAGTAGAACTGGATGATGAATCCAAAAAGTTAGTAACAATTAATACGCATAAGGGACTATTTCAATATAATCGTTTGCCTTATGGGGTCGCGTCTAGCCCTGGTTTATTTCAACGAATGATGGAGAGTATTTTTGCAAAAATGAATGGGGTTATTCTTTTCTTGGACGATATATTAATTCATTCAGATACTTTAAATAATCATATTAAAATTGTAGAACAAGTGTTTGAAAAACTTAATCAGTGTGGTCTTAAAATTCAGTTGAATAAGTGCAATTTCGGTGAAACTAAGATAGATTTTTTGGGTTATGTAATTGACAACGAGGGTTTGCATACTTCTCCTGAAAAAATCAAAGCTATTGAAAAAGTCAAGGTACCCACTAATATAACTGAATTGAAAGCTTTTTTAGGCTTAGTGAATTACTATGCCAAATTTATTCGTAATATTTCAAGCAAATTACATCCTTTATACGAATTGCTACATAAAGGCAATAGTTTTAATTGGACTGTAAAACAGCAACGAGCTTTTGATTTAATCAAAAATGAATTTATTTCTTCTAATGTTTTAGTCCATTATAATCATAGTTTACCAATAGTTTTAGCATGTGATGCGAGCGCATATGGAATAGGAGCAGTTCTTTCTCATGAATATCCATCAGGTGAACTACGCCCTATTGCTTTTGCGTCCCGCACACTTAATTCATCAGAAAGACATTAACTACAGTCAAATTGAAAAAGAAGGTCTAGCCATAATTTTCGGAGTAAAAAAGTTCAATCAGTATTTGTATGCTAGAAAATTCACATTCACAGACCACAAACCTTTACAAACAATTTTTTGTAGCAAGAAAGGGATACCAAGTTTTGCAGCGAGTCGTCTTCAACGATGGAGCGTAATTTTATCTGCATATCAATATGATATTAAATACATTAATTCTTCTAAAAATTGTATTGCTGATAGTTTATCTCGGTTACCTACTGGTGAAGTAGGCAATATCAGTGATGACGGTTCCTGTCATCTCTGTTACATCGAAGAAAAATTACCAATTAATAGTAAATTAATAGCGGTTGAGACTAAGAAAGATCCACTTTTATCTAAAATTTATATGTATTGTTTGTATGCGTGGCCCTCAGAAAGTAAATTAGATGAAAATTTAAAATCCTTTTATAAAAAGCGAGAACAAATGCATATTATTAGTGGTTGTATTTTCTGGGGTTATCGAATTATAATACCTAGAACTTTACAAAAACCAATTTTAGACGAGATTCACAGCAGCCATTTGGGAATTAGTAAATGTAAATCTATTGCTAGGTCATATGTATATTGGGTAAATATAGATGCAGATATTGAAAAGCTATGTAGCTCTTGTCAAGTTTGTTTGCAATTCAAGAAAGATCCTACTAAAAATGTGATTGTTCCATGGCCTCATGTCAGTAAACCGTGATTAAGACTACATATTGATTTTTTAGGTCCTTTTCATAACCAAAAATATTTTGTTGTTATTGATGCATACACTAAATTAAATGGATAGAAGTTTTAAAGATGTATAATACTACATCGACTTATGTAATTAGTAAATTGAGAGAATTATTTTCCCGATTTGGAATTCCTAATACGATTGTGTCGGACGGAGGTCCGCCTTTTTCTTCACAAGATTTTAAAACCTTTTTGAAAAACAATGGAGTTTCGCATTTATTTTCACCTGTTTATCATCCATCTAGTAATGGCGCAGCAGAAAACGCGGTTAAGACACTAAAGAACGCATTGAAGAAAGCTTATTACTTAAAAACCGATATAGACACGTATATTAAAAAAATTTTATTTGATTACAGAAACACTGAACATTCAACTACAGGTGTGAGTCCTGCAAGTTTAATGTTTGGTCGTAAGTTAAGAGTTAAACTTGATCTGTTATTACCTAATCATGAACAAGCACAAATAGTTAGAACCGATAAGCAAATAATAATATCAGGTGGAAAGCCAAGAGAATTTGGTTTGGGTAGCGACGTTATTATCAAAGATTATACTATTCTACTACACTACTACTAAGCTCAAGAGTCTGAAAATGTAACAACTGTGAAATTTGATAATAAAGATAATGAAGAATTAGGTATTAATAATAATGATAGAAATGTTCCTTCAGTATCCAATTCAGCAGTGAACAATGAAAATTCAAATGTTTCCGTAAAAACTGCTAGTGATAGGTATAATTTAAGACCTCGAATTAAAGATACTTAGATTAATTAGTTTATGTTAATTAGATAATTTCTTTTATTTTTATTGTTACAAATAAGGGGAAGGGTGTAATAATGTGTATAATATTTATTATGCATTTACTTTTGGTGAACATTGTATATAGAGCCGTTTATATAGTTTATATTCTGTTTTAGTTTTTGTGCATTTAACTTGCCAGATATGTTTTTGCATGTATATATTTTTCACACACAGAATAAATCGAGTCTTCGAAGTAAACGGTTAATTTTCATTCGACCAGCCAACCTTTTAAAGATATCACAGTTTCAAGGTTGGTACTTCCTCCTCGTCAATGACATCTTATCAAAATAACCAGCGCGAATTGCTGCAATGGCCATGCAGTTGTCCTTGTCATGTGTTCCCCAAGATGGCAGTCTACTGTCAGAAAAACCACAAGTACACGTATTTTATTCCTACTTAGTTCTAGCAAAGTCCTTCTTCTTTGCTTACTGAAATTTGCAAGGAATTCCTTGGAATGTTTCAGACGAGGAAGATTTTCCCAGTGAGTTGCTCTGACTTTCTGCTACTTCTGCCCTTGTCTTCTCCTTCAGAGGTGCTCTTTCCTATTCGGCAAAACGGTTCCGGTCCCACAAACGATGTTATGGCGGCCATCTTCGCTAAAAAATGAGCTTTCTCGTTACCACTGATTCTAGTGTGTCCTGGTACCCAGCATAGTGCAACTCTGTTCTCTCTCCCTAGATTGTTTAATTCTTCTAAGCATGCCAATTTTGATTTGATGGTGTCAGAACCCAGCGCCATTATGGCTGCTTGACTGTTGGAGGAAAGTGCAATGCTTTGCTTCCGATACTTCCTATCAAGATTCAGTTGAGTACATCGTCCAATACCATTCGGCTCTTTCGCCAATACTTATGCGAGCCCATACCATGATTGTACCGCCTCCAAAACAATGAACTTCTTGGAATGCATTCGAACGATTTACGCACTTTTCGAATAGCTTCATCACGAACAAGTACGCCATATGCTAAAACTGATTTTGTAGCTGGTGAGCAGTGCAGGTTGGATTACGGCGGGCACTAACTTAGACGGAACGGTCTTGTACTGCCGTTGTAATCCAATCGTTACCACGATGTTGGCTACGTACCTCACCAGTAGCCCTATAGTGGCGCCATCAGCGGCTTATGATGATTTGTGCAACTTGAAATTCTGGAACCTCAGTTTGACGACGCCGAACTTGTAATACGCTAATAGTATGTAGTACATCTGTGCGCGGTAAATGACACCTTTCCATTGATTGACCCACAAAAAGTGCAAAATTGTTAAATTCTGCAGCAACCAGAAGCTAGAAGTAAATGTTCTAGCCAAATTATAACTTACTTCACTGGTCTGGTGGCACAAGGCCAGTCTAGGGTATGCGGTAAGTACCCTGAACAAAGTTCAGAGGATTGCTTGCTTGGGCATCACGGGGGCCATGTCTTAGACGCCGACGGCGGCCATGGAGGCCATACTTGTTCTCTCTCAGCTGCACCTGGCGTTGTGGTCAGAGCCTGCCTGGGGGCTTACAGGTTAAAATGTAGTGGATGCAAAGGCCTCACTGGTAGAACCGGTGACCATACGGGCATCTTCACCTACATCGAATATACGCCACCACTGTCCGTTAGGCCGGACAGGATCTCGCCCATCTTTAGTTTCATTAGAAACTACGAAGTAGTTATCCCCACTAGGGAGACTGCTATAACCGACATTCGCAAACGCAAGCAAGAGTTTCAACGTTGGTTTGTAGATGCCTCCAAAACGCCAAATGGCACGGGTATTGGAATCTGGAGGGACGGTTATCCACATGGTGAATCCATCAGCCTATAGTCCTCCCTTTCCGTCTCCCAGGCCGAAATTATAGCCATTCAGACCTGCGCGGAAGGAATCTTAACCTTCTCGCATGAGAATTAAGTGGTGGAAATGTTATCGGACAGTCAGGGTGCCCTCAAGGCCCTACAAGCTGTCAAGTTTGATTCCGAAGTAGTTTTCAACTGCCACAAGAAGCTGAAACAACTGACTGAACTTCACAGCGTTTCGGTGAGATGGGTGCCGGGCCACTCTGAGATCGGGGGGAATGAAATTGCTGACGAGCTAGCCCGTGTTCCAATTTTTTGTTCGTCCAAGTTACGATAATGGCTAATATTTCTTCAGTGAATAAAAGGATTTGCTTCATGTCCTAAATTTCGAGCTTCGCCTTTTAATCCAGATATCGTAAGAACTATATTAAGTATTATGGCTGGGGGTTCGCACATTTCTAATGGATTCAATAGAGGACCATTTATGGCGATTTTTTCCATAGAAGTTGGTCCTTTCTGTAAACAAATCGTTGCGGATACTTTCACTTGAAAGAGACTGCTGCGTTAAATCATCATCGAGTATAATTGTTCATCATCCGCAGACTGCTAGCTATCGCTTTCGTGGTCATTCACAATATCACTGATGGTCTCTACATCCGACGGATCAGTGTGTTATACCATCTTAAAACCGTACTTTCATAATCTTTATCATTATATCTAAAGTATCTTTTGAAGTACTAGCAGGTAAATCCATCTAAAGTATCATAAATGTGAAAGCAAACATTAATGTTCTTAACCACAAAAAACTTACGTTAACAGTGACGTAGATTCAGCGAGAGTCCCTTGCGTACAAAAACACAACCACAATAATACACTTTTCATGTAGAACTGCAACCTCCACGGCAATCAAATTTCACTTACCCGAACTAAATATGCATATGGCGCGCAATGCGTTTTTGCCACTTAATAGAAAAGATAGCTATAGTGAAAATAATAACTGCCGGAGTCTGATAGACTCAACCTCAACGGTTACGTGTTAACAAGCGTCCAAACCTTACAAATGGCTAACTTGGTTGTCATACTATAAAGACTTGGTAGAAGAATCCATTTATACCATGAAAACGTGGTCTTTTATAGCCTACGGCTCTAGCACTGCAACGTCATTAAACAGTTGAAGCTACGCCTTATTTGCAGCTTTTCTACCGTATTACTGTACCTACAGCTGTTTAGCAAATTGTGGCCCAATTTAGACAATAATACTCTACTCCCATTGCAGTGGGATGAGTATTGGTGTCTGGCCAATGGCGGCGCCTTCTTTAAAAATAATGAATTCAGTTACAATCCTAGAAACTTTGCATGAACAGAAGAATCCTAGCGTTCGTAGCTAAATCAACAATCAAAAATGCAGACGAACGTGTTCTCCCGCATTGCAAGTGCCATTATATACAATGACCCTGTAACTCCTCGAATAAATGTTTCGGAAACTTTAGAAAACTCAGGTAAAGCATGGACGACAATGTTATGCATTTTATTCAGGAGAAAATACAACTACACTACTACAATCCTAACGCGTCCACTCACCCTCACATAAAATTAAGAATAGCGTTTACCACCTCCTCTTGTTGTGTCTGCAGAGTTCGTTCTCTCATATAAGCGCGACAAGAAGTACGACGACATCTGAGGGCCGCGCCGAGCTTCACGGCAACGTTAATTAAATCGACCGTAGAATGAAAGAACATCTTGCAGTACGGTCTATATACGAAGCACTAAAGGATGAGAACGACAACGGCATCCGAGCGTAGTTGTTCCCAAGAAAAAGTTTCGCGCAGTGTCGTAATTTGCATAATTTAATAGAATGTTCAATTGAGGGTATGAGAGATTCAATCTTTGTCCTCTTTTTTTTGTTGGAATAAATATGCGAGCTGCTCTCGACGGTAGGCACTTATCGCTGCTGCTTTTGGATATTCGTTCGACGAGGTTTGCGGCGGGTAATACACGAATAATAAAATATTCATAACCGCTCGCTATAGTCGACCGAAAATTACGATCTCGAGGGGGAAATTAATATGTTTGCATATAATCAATCTTATTGCGGGCTGTAACTTCCATTATGTATTGGAGATAAAAGATTATTTCTGTGGGAGTAGTAACTATACACTGTGCAGGAGGATTATCGCTTGAAGAACGCGTAAGTTGGTACTCCTACCTTAGCAAATCGGTATAAGTTTGGAAGGTTGGCAGAGCACCAGTAGAGCAGGATATGGAAAAAAGCAGTTTGCTACTTTTCGGAATTGTTGTTTGTTTGTGGAATTTGCTGTGATTTTCAATTGAATTTTGATTTAATTTTTGCTGTGATTTTAGATTGATTGATTTGCAAAATGATCCAAAATGAACCGAAACATCGTTAAGATATCTGCTATCTGAGTGACAAAATTTTTACGGTTAGTCAAGATGATGTCTTGTCACTATACGCAGATCACTAGAAACTGGATTGCCTCATGCATCAATTGTTTCTCCTGAATTATGTCTGGTTCACGTTCATGTTTTACCCAAATCTCCAACAGCATAAACTTTACGAAATTCTATCAAACTATCCGCATATGACGTGTCGTTGTTGGTGCACCATAGTCTATCAAGAATATCCAATTCAGTTAGGCACCACACCTTCATATATAAGGAAGCATCGATGTGTAAATCTCGTGATGCCGATCATCAAAAACTAATAGACGAAGTTAAGGAGGCGCCCGTTACGGGGTTGCCAACTGATGCTATGGTTCAGATATTCAACATAGATAATAAATATCAGATGAAAAGGACTAGACAGATCGGAACAAGAATACAGCGTAGGAGCTGGAAAAAGGGGTATAAAGACCATTTTGAAAGCTTCACCAAGGATACCAGGATGTTTCAAGCTGAGGTAGCAGTAATTCATCACTGCGCTAGAAAAATAGGAAAATGGACCGAGCTAGGTAAAGGTGTAGTTATTTTCTCAGACAACCAAGCAAGCCTTAAAGCGATTATTTCAGCAAGGGTTTACTCTAAGCTGGTTTCAGACTGAGTAAGTGCGTTAAATGAGGTGGGTTCCCAAAAGAAGTTAACATTCCCCTGGGTTCTCAGTCACAAGGACGTAAAGGAAAATGAGGCAGCAGACGATCTGGCCACACAAGGATTGTCAAGGCTATTCGTTGGGGTTGGCTCATCCTCTGGCACCACTAGATCACAAATCAGAAATCCATCAACGACTAGATACACAAGAAGTCTACTGAATGATGGCAAAGATCACTAGGACAAAGACAAGCAAAAGGGTTCCAAAAGAAAGAAAAGCTTGAAATTACTGATCGAGCTGCTGAGCAATGATTAGAAGACTGTGAAAATTATAATAGTTCAGCCGACTGGTCATAGTAGACCAAAAAGGCAGATGTGTAACATAGGCCGAGCAGAGGACGTTATCTGTAGATTCTGCAAAGAAGATATACGTAGATAACCCCCACGCAAAATTAGACGGCACCTTCAAGGTAGAAGGGGGATCACAATTAATCTGGAAAAGTCGCAGAGAAAGGGGCTCATATGGCCACCACAACCCTAATCTAATCTAATCTAGGACTATCTTTTTTATTAATCTAATGTTGCTCTAGCAAAACGGACAATAGAGTGAGCCTGCAACCTTTTAGTTTTCTAATATCTTGCCGAATAAGAGCCGAGAAGTTTGCCATCCAGAATGGGATTGAGTTGCACTACTAGCAGAAAGATACTGGTTAGTGCTACGTAGAAAAAAGAAATGAGATAGGAATAAGAGAAATTATACCGAAAAAACATCAGCATGCGCCCAGTGCAATTGACAGATTCTAATTACCTAGAACTAGCGATGGAAAAAGACTACTGTTGGGTCATGTATATGTATTACTTACACGAATCAAATCGTGGAAAGAAGCATGTGGTATGCATTGGAACAGTGGGACAAATGGATCGGGTAGCCACGTCACTATGATTATTAGTTATACACAACACTTGATTGGCTTGATAGACCAAGCGTACATATATTGGCAAAAATTTGTCGCTTAACCTGCTGACCGAGTTCTTTTTTCCAGAAGATTCGATAGCTCCATACAAGCCATAGTGCCAGAATGGGAGGCATTCCGTTAAATTCTGAAAACACAGCACTAACTCAAGAAGAAAAATCTAAGAGTATTCTAAAGGCTAGGTAAAAAAAGCGAAATGATGTTTAGCTGGTGGAGCAACGTAAAAGAAAAAATAAAAGAACGGAATGCAGCAGCAAAAGAAGTAGAGTCACTAGAGCAAAGTTGACAGAGTTAAAATGAACAGAGTCTGCGAATTACAGAAACGACCTTAGAAGGACTAAAAGGGACCACTTCGACAGTTTAATCGCAAACCTAAACGATAATATCTGCAGAATAGGAGACAGTGTGTTGGACGCTTTGTTTGAAACAAGCTCTTCTGTGATTTTGGTAAGAACACAGAATTGCTCTGGTCCAATGAATCCTTGCAAGCCCATCGGCAGTCTCGGTCACTGGGAGTGATCTAGCACCTATAGCAGAGTAACTATATATCCTTATGCCATAGCTTTGAGGGTGAGCAAACTCCCCCAAATTAGCTTCTACTGCAAGGTGTATATTCTTAGAGCTTTTAGTGCAGCTTGGCTGTCTGATTAGATGTATATGCTTGTACCTTGCAACGATCTTGGACTAGCACTTCAAACTGCTGGTCAAATTTGTGTCGCATCATCTGATAGTTTCGCCAACCTTTCCAATTTTGTTTATTTTAGACTCTATTGCCGCAATTGGGCAGATTCGAATTGCGTCTGTAATGCCTATGCAAGCGATATACCTTTTGCAGGAAGGTGTACCTTTGTTGTTCTTTGATTTTCGGCCTGGATGATGGGTCTGACTGTAACTAAATTGGCTAAAGACTCATATTATGCTTTTATGGGCGGTTTTGACTGTTTATTGGAGGGCACCACAAGTGAGGCTGAAATAGCAAAAAATACATCACAGACTTCAGAAGTGTCTTGTGGATAAACATATTTCCCTGGAAAGAGCTGCCTAAACGTTTCACTCAATCGTATAGGGTCAATAGCTGCTTTACCATTACTGTCTTTGACAGCATAAGTTATTACCTTGTTCATTCCAGTTGTTTTAGTATGAATTAATTTCCAAGCTGTTTTTGACCAGTTCGAATATCATCTACGAGTTCTAAACCAAACAAAACTAAATTATTACATCCGTATTGGATTTTAACTTCACTTTCATATCTAGATAGGGACGAAACCGAATTACCTCTATACTCTCATAGTCCATCTTCCAATTTTTAGATCAAAAGAAGACCCATAATACATTTCCGCACGAAATTTGTGTCAGAATGCATTAAGAACCACAACGTACCTTTCCCTTTTCAACTGGCACGTTTCACATATGTTTAACAAAGACGTCCGGCCTTTATCTAACATATCTCTCGAGCTTCGTTTCTTTTTGGCGCCCAACGTCACCTAAAATCCAATTTACGAATTCAATAGTTTGTAAACGTCTTCTTCTTTTGTGAACGTTACCCCGGCACACACATACACACACACGCGCACACGGAAAAATGAATATCTCTCGGCCGTGTGTTCTATTGCGCTTTTGAGAATATCCTACCACACACATATACCACCTCAATAAGACATCGCTGGTTGTAGGTATCGATTTGTATAATAAAACTGGCTATCTTTCTCTCTCTCTCTCTCTCGTACTATTCTTGCAATCGTGTAAGAACGTGTATACCGTTCTTTCTGGGTGTGTGTGTGTTCGAAGCAAGAAGCAGGCAATTTCGTCTTATCTCTAGGTCACGTGACCTCCGTAGGAGACCCATCCCGCCTACCCGCGCCGCCGTACGTTACCGGAATGCGTTGAACGTGAGGCATCGACGGTACAGCGGCGCTATCTGAACACCGCAGCCTCGGGGCTGCTCTTCCATGACTAATTTTTTTTGCGCTGCCACCACATATCCTCTCCCCGTAGACTTTTACATATCCTTGCAGGAGATGGCGTAGACGTTGTTCCACGTACTTGGATGAATATGTCTTCTCCACGAGAGCGGTTATATGCTTTTTGCGCATATGGCGCGTGCGGTCGTATTTTTGCATAAACGTACGAACGTACTACTCTGTGACGGCGTAAAAGCTGTACTTGAAACTATGTAGATGTTACGGTAATAGGAGTGGCGGTGAGCTTTTCATTTTATTTTTGCTTGGGCGTTTTTTGATGTGATCTTCATGTAGGTACTAATTAGTCTGGAAGTATTAGAATGCTTAGAAAACTGTACAATAACCTTAAATAAGCATTCTATTAATGTTTTAATCTATTACGGATAAGACTCAGAATATATTCGCTGGAGCCATCAACCTCCACAAGGCTACAGCAATAACGAAATCCAACAGAACAATTGACCGACGCTTTATGGACCAACTAGTTACAGTTTCAGTCGTTTGATCAACAAATGAGAATACCAAAAAGATAATATTTATGAGGCAAGCTAGAAAAATGCTTGGATAATAAGCACTTCAAACAATCAAAGAGTGTGGTAATCTTTGGTTGTATTTGCTGACAAAATGGTTTATAGAACATGGTCCAAATATACCAAAGATCTTCTTGAACAATATGAAGCTGATACTTCAATTTGGTCAAGCAAAAACTACCATCTTAACTCGTCAGAGTTCTTGTGAGACAAGCAAAGTATAGAAGTGGCGAAATTTATGTAAAATGTGTTACGCAATCAGTGGCAGTTCGCAGCTTCCGCAAGAATGAACTGTTCTGCATGCTGGTAGCGATTCCTCAGTGTAAAAAGAGTTTCATCTGCATACTGCCTTGTCAGTTTTTTTTCTAGTATAAAACATTGCCTAATTATTTCGCAAAAAATGTTTTTTGTTTTAATTTCTCAACTGAATCAATTCTTTGTTGATTTATTGTAATTTTTTTCTGTTGGTTGAACTTCTGTGAGCAGTAATGTATAGTGGTACAGTAAACGATAAAGATTTCAAGACCACTGGAAAAGTCAAATCGTTTTTAGTTCGGCATGGTTTTCTGATAATGTCTGTTGATATATAAAATCTGGATATAAAATCCGCAGAATCCTGTTGTGTAAGAGATTGCGTTAAAGATATCAAATTTGCAGGAAAATTACTCTTATCTTATCTAATAAACTCAATAATAATCTTCCATCTGAATATAATGGTTTTGTGGTCTAATAAATCATTTATGATGTAACGAAATTGTTTTCTTGCACTAGCATAGATATATGGAAATAGTTTTGATCTCACCTGCATATGTTGAGTTTTGATGTGCTGTGTATATTTTGCCAATGTTTTGCTCATGATGTCATGCCATAAAAAGTACTGGCCAGAGTATAGAAAGGCCGCGTTTTGCTGTTAGATTCAATTGACTTACTTGCCAACTCTCTTTCCTTTCCTTCCTGACTGCCGGAGACGATTCAGTTGGCCAGCACATCTTGACCGTTGGGTGAGCCGAAATTTTGTTGGCCCCATATACCACCGAGTATTCTGAAGAGTGGGCCAATCCAGTTGGCTTCTTCAGAATCACCACCGTCCGTTCGCAGAGTGAGCCGAGATTTCGTTGGCCTCTGCGAAACCACCACCGATCCAGACACAGAGTGGGTCGATCTCGTTGGCCTCTGTGTTTCCCTCCGGTGAGGTGTCGAGTTTTTGACCCTCACAACACACCGTTGTCCCGTACATGACTATCAATATAATTAATATTTAACAGGTTAATTTTCACGTATCCGTACGAATTTACCTGGATACCTGGCTCGAACCTTACGTAAGCATTGTTTGTGGCTTTTTTTATTGTATAGAAACTTATCATATCGCTTTTGTAAATATATATACATATGTATCTGTTGCTCCAGTATTCTGTTCTGTAAACCGCCTGTTTCATTATTTGTGCAATTTGTAGATATTTCATTTGATTTCTTTCACCTGTGTACGAATAAGAATTTCTTTTATTTTGGTTATGTGAATAAATGTATATATATTGGAACCCATACCTGTTTCTTTTATTCATGCTACCCCGTCGTTAAAGTTCGTTGATTTGCAAATGGGAACAACTAGTATTTTTCTAGATAATTAACCTTGCGTGTTACAATAACAAAGTGCTTTCAAATGACAGTCTCATCGCAGTATGCCATCTGCGCGTTTGTTCAGTACTGTCACTGCTACTTGGTGTTTTCATTTAATTATCTAAATCCCCGGAATTCCGAAAGTACCGTTGCAATAAATAATTTGCATGAAATATACTTAATATTGTGCACAATAAGAGAAAAAAATCTATCGGTAGGAATCGAATGCGAGCTACCAAGGTGATAGGCGTAGATCCAGTCCGCAGCGCTACATGCGCTTACTTATATAGGCACCAATATTAACGGTACAAAATGAACGCGCACAGCAATTTTGATTTTTCTTAGAAACTAGAGTGCGCTAGGATAGAAGCTCGTACCAGGGTACTCAGAGGAGGTCCCTCTATAACATAGACCTATCAAAATCCATATCGGACAAACCGGATCTTTCCCTTGTAAGATATTTCATGCAACCAACTGATAGGTACCTGATGCATTTCAATTAAGACGCTTGCTACTGTAGGTGCAGCTTAAACAGATCCTTAGCGAAAAATGAGGACCGTACTACATTTTTGAAAGTGGCCAAGAACAGGCAGTGGGTCCCCAAACTTGAACAGAAATTCTGCGGTAAAATCAGATGATTTAAAAGATTTTGTGGTTTGATTCTACAAGAACTAGCTTATAGATAATCTAGACTCCAGACTATATGGATCACACCCACTGGTCAGACGCTTTATCTTGACTGATGTTTCAGAGACAGCATTTTGCCCTTGGTGGCATACTACCGTAGTAGTAGACCACACTCACTGGTCAGGCTCTTTATCTTGACTGATGTTGTGTGAGAAAGTATTTTGGCTGGTAACGATTGCTTCAGGAACAGATTTCTTTGAGAAAATAAGACGGTGGTTGGTGTGGTAGCAGTTCTATGATAATAGCAAATCTTGAACATTCTTTGACATAGCGGATGTTGAGACATGTTTCTTTCTTTCCAGCAGTGAAGACTTGTCGTGGTCTTTTATTTTGTTGTCAGAATCTATGCTAATCGCAAGGTTGTGTACAAATTGAAGATGCCTAACCAAGATTTCGATTCTGGAAAAAGTTAAAAGCATTAGCTAAAAGCAAGAAAGATTTTGCTATTGGCTTTCATTAATTTCATTTGTTGTCATGAATGCTACGGTTTTGAAGCGTTTACGTCTTCTTACTATTCTACCCTCAGTCCTTCTACATATTCGTTTAGTTCATTTCTTTCAATAATTTTCTCAAACACTTTTAATGGACGGCTATCATTTCACAAAATTCCTGATATATACTATAATGCCACATTGCAACGCTGCACTCTGAATCAAACTCTGACGCGAGCAGGTGGAGGAGCCGCCCCCAAATACAGAAATCATCGTGCGCTTTCTACACATATCACCGTAATAACAGTCGTCCAGTGTACCCTAGATTGGCAGTAGAATACAGTATTCAATGTCGGCTGTCATGCGACCATCTGCTAGCCGCGCGGCATGCAATATGTTAACCGCCAGCTTATGATTAAATAATCCATTGCAGGCGGCCGCCCAATTGGCCTCCAGGCGTACAAGCACGCGACAAACAATGTCGATTTGAATTCACGTTGGATCACACAGCGAGTATTCGCGTTGATTGATCCCAGGTTGACGTTGATAGAATAATCGCCGGCAGTATTTCATTTCAATTTGTTGGGAAGTTAGTTAGTTGATTAAATAAACAAATAAAAGGAATTACAGATGTTACGAAAGTGACTCCATAAATAATCTAAATCGATAACACGAAGAGGTACAAATTCCCCTAACAAAAAGATGCATTAAAGTGGCTCCGATCAAGTTTTAAAACGACCGTCAGTAGCTTTGATATGTGGTGACTTTCTTCAGAGTCTTGAGACTGGGATATATAGTGTAGCGCGTCGGAAAGTTTCGAAGTTGTTTTACCGTTCGTCGCACAGTTATTCTTTCCATAAATAGTTTGAGATATGAAAAACTTTATTGGAACAAACATAAAGCACTCGGATTATTAGTTCGGCAAAACCTCAGGGCACACAGGACGTTCTTTTTTAACGTTACAGACATCGGTTTTGTAAACATGCTCGATCAATATTTAGTGAAATAATATTCGTAATGGCTTCTCTATTCGAGTTCATTTCACCGTTTGTATTCTTTTGTCCTTTCAGTATGGTATGGATTTATTCCAATACGTAGGTAATCTTTCAATATTTAATAAGTGTACACAATCATTCTGGTGCTGTTTGAAAGGGGTATGTCGACTGGTGATTAGCAACCGATCTACTAATTGTTGATAAGCGGTTACGGAAAATTAACTGGTCTTTGGTAATATTCATGTAAACAAAAATTGAATCGATTTATATTTGTTATCAAATACTTGGTTTGGATATTGTCTGCTGTGCTAAACAACTTTTTTTGGTCCTTTGTTTGTTATTCTTTCGTTGCTGGCAGAACTAGCATTAACTTACTTTTTTAGCTTGTTGTTATTTATATTAAAAACTTCTGAATTGTTTGAGTTGCTTGTACGAAATCGACGTGTACATACATAGCACAACCAAATTTTTGAGCATAAAAGTTACTACTAAGCGTTGATTAAATTTACTGTAAGACGTTAATAGCTAACAAGAGAAGATCCTGAACCCGGAATTTCAAAAAAAAAATTGAAATTGGGGATATATACAGCATATGACATTCACTTTTAAGGGGTGAAAAGCCCCATTGAAAATTAGCGGATTTTCAGTTTTCTTCATATAACTTCTGTAAAACAAGAGATAGAAGGTAGATATAAATGCTATAGTTGCAGGATATATCATGGTCTTTCAAAATGCGTGACTACCATATATACAGGGTGTTCCGTTAACCCGTGCACTTATACTGCATTTGTTTTTGTAACAATACTAAGAAAAGTTTTAGATATAATTCGTGGAACTTTTAATTCTGCTTAAAACTATATAGGGTGTTCTAATATACAGGATGTTATTAACATGAATGTGCAAGACGAATCTTTGCTACCAAGTTCATATAATTTACTGTGTATCTCAGCAGTACTGGTCTCATCATGTCTCATCTATGTAGATGAGACATGATTTCTTTGATAATGACATCCAAAGTGCTGAATATGTATGTGTATACATACATATCTATGACGCGATGTATTCATTTCATTTAATCACTAGCTATTGTAAGAGGAAGAAAGTTTAGTTTCTAGACTAAAGTTATATCTTAATGGATTTTATTAAAGGATAACAAATTTATCAATATTTTTAACATTTTAAGAACAATACAAATATTGATAAGTACATTAAGATAATTTATATGCAATTAGTTGTGAAGTATAAGATATATAGGACATCTCTATAGATAACCCTTGCATCTTTCGGCCATATCTATTACGTAGTGAAGAACTGACTTATGAATAATTATTCTCTGTGGTGCTGAAATTTTTCAAAGAAATGTTTAGAACAAAATTCGTTGCACCACGCACATTGTACGATAGCCTGGGCACCGCATATGGAACAATTAGCAGGGTGCACAAAGTTCTGTTGTCTAAAAGCAAAATCTACCGGATTTTCGAACTTATTTGGTTTTTGATCGATGTATCCGCTTTTATACCAAGCATAAGCAAATACATCGTGTTTGTTTGGTGCCGAAAGTTGGTTGTGAATAAGGGACTGTAATTTGTTACCATTATTGCGTTCATGCAGTACACACGAGTGAGCCATTCATTAAACAGTTCTCTTGTTAATTTTCCCGACGTTGAAGCCCTTACATAAATATTCCACAAAGATTTTGTTACGCGCGGACCGAAACTAGCACTTTGTTCTGTCATAACAATAAATAGAGGGGAAAGAAGTTTTCGAGAAGCGGATATTGTAGGAAGTATGGTATAATTATGTGTTGTTGCGGATATAGACTGCACAACTGCTGTCAGAGTTTTTGATCCTTGTACAATTAAAGTGCGATCAGAATGAAGCTCTAGGTTAAAATCATTTTCATCGGCATTGAATGTATTATCTTCTCCGACTTGTTTTATATGATCTTTTGCACTGCTAACAAATGTTGAAGCTATTTCATTTAGCTTTATGGAATAATA